>JABCKJ010000606.1:0-11208 GCA_018850815.1 Asterophora lycoperdoides
CGTCACTGATGAAGTCCTAGAGCTGGGGTTCAAGCCCCCCAACCCGTCGAAGCAACTACAGCTTCCAAATTCTTCGATCTCTCCTTGATGGCAGATGAATAGTCAGATTCTGTACCTGCAATTGGCGTGGCGGCGCTCATATTTACATGTTTTCTACCGATGTTCTGCCCATATTTTACAGACAAAATACTTCATCTTTATCGTGACTGATAATTACTTGAGCGATGCCTCGATTACTGATAATCCTCGTAATTCATATAATTTGGGAAATTTTCAACATTTATTGATATTTCACAGATTGGTGATTCCCTGATGGCTCGGAGGGCGGATGTGACGGGTTCATGACCTCTCGTTTGCTGACCACCGACGGCTCTCTCGACTCTCGAAACCGACACAACAATTTCGATATCATTCTCTATTTCACCTCCTCGACTCCGCACGGCTTACGCGTACCTACTCGTTTTGGCTGACAACATATGCACTCCTATCTTCCTATTCAGTTGACTCTTAACGAGTCATTGAACACTCCTATCCTCGTCCCGGGCGCCCCGAGCGGCCCCGTAACTACCAATAAAAACCCCACAATGTTGTACTCGATCGGTTGGAGAATTTCGAGCACTTAAACCAGTCTTTCAAAGAACTCCATCAACACTTTTCTGTGTGACAGAACCGTTACTCACGCTTCTGCCACACGTGAACAGTACCCTCGATCGTATATTTAGCAATGTCCATGGGCCGATGCCTGTTGCAGGCCATGTGTCTGGACGAAAGTATTGGGTAACTTTCATCGATGATCATTCGCATTGGATGGAGGCATACGAGATGCTACAGAAATCAGATCTTTTTGAAGCTTTTAAGCTTGCTGCTTTTCAAAGCGCTCGTCAAACTGCAGACAGGACGGAAGGTTAAATGTTTCCACAACGACGAAGGGGGTGAGTATACGGCAGGAGCACTGCTCAAATTTTGCAAGGATGCAGGGATTCGCGTTGAATTCACCACGTGAGCCACTCCTCAGCAAAACAGCGTCTCTGAGCAAACGAATCGTACCATTGCCGACACCATCACCTCGGCATCAGGAAAAACCTCCCCCAGTAAATGGAGGGTAAGATCCCCGAATTTCCTGTAATTATTGGTATTACCGCGAAATCACGGTTTTCTTGCATTTCGCAGCCTTCTCCATAAAACATGACTTGTGCTAGCCCCCCTCAAACCCCAGGAATAATTCTTGGTAAAATGTGTTCAAGATGTGCAAATGAAAGGTAATATCCCCCAAATGAATACACTTCCAACGTCAAAAGGGGGTCAAGAATACTTATATTAGAGCCTATAAAGATATGTAGATATGGCTAACGTAGGTACTATCTATGCCATCCCAATCTCCAGAGCACCAGCATTCTAACAAACTGCTTTGCAAAGGAATTGGTAAGGTCCCTTGCAAGAGATAGTGACATACTGAAAGAAATGTACCCATCAAATTGTCAAGGACATCAATGACTAAACCGGAGCAGTAGGTTCAGCATGGGTTTCATCTCACTATCTCAAACCTTCACTCACTGGATGGTATACATCAAGCCACGGGCGTGGGCGGGTCATCGTCGTGGAGGTCAATGTAGAGAAAAGAAATGAAGAAAAAAAATACTGTGGGCGTTGTGGGCCGTGACGTGGCAGGGTGTTGAGTGCGACGTGGTGACAAGGCATGGCCGTAACGTGACTGCTACGCAACACGGCTGTAACGTGGCCATGGGGGTGTGACGTGGTGGCAGAGCGTGGCCGTGACGTGGCCGCTGCGCAACGCGGCCGTAACGTGGCGATGGGGGTGTGGCAGGGCGTTGAGTGCGACGTGGCCGTGATGTGTCCATGGGGGTGTGGTAGCCACGTCATGGGAGTGGGCTAGGTTGTGGATCTGTGTCCCAGCTGAATACATCAATGTGAACCCGAGTGGACAGGTAGATAGATACTCACCGATGAGAGGATTGTTTCATCCTTGAAGGCCCACGAGCTGCCCAGCAGCGTAACTGCAGAAAATGAATGCAAGGTCAGCTTCGTTAAAATCCGGGTGGTGCTACGCACCCTGTGTGGCCACAACGCTGACATCCTTCATCAATGGATGACATACCCCTACGTAGGTCATTCCCGGTATCTTGAAGGCTGAACGTACCAGTGAGTATGAAGGAAGCGGGCGGTGAAGATGAGGTGTGCAGTACCAGCGTCTCGGGTGGGTGCGGGGCAGGTACAGACAAGTGACCGTGTCTGGGTGATGGTGTCAAGGGGGCCGTGTCGAGGGGGCCGTGTCGAGGTCGCTGTGCTAGGCGGGCATGTTGGGGGTATATGGCGGTCTCGGGCGTTGCGGCCAATGCAGGGGTGTCACGCGAGTTCAGTCTCAGTGTCCTCTGAGGGGAGGAGGGCGTGAGTGAGGGCAGAGTGGGGGGGAACATGGTGGGGGAAAATGAAAAAGCAGAAGTGTTCCGAGTTTGTGTTTGTTTCTATGTTGAATCAAACATGTGACCGTGTTGAAAACGCTTGGACCAAGTTCAAGTTTCCGTTCCGACTCGGACGACTTCTCAGATGTCAATGATTCCTCGAGTCTGCGTCTGGTCTGCGTCCTCCCCCCATTTGTTTGCTTTACGGGAGGGAGAGCAAAGTGGAATGGTAAGTTCTCTTTGTCTAATCTGACTTATGTGCTAACGTTAATGTCTCTCTTCAGTGCCTGCCCTGAGCTCGAAGGCAACAGGGGAACAAGAGCATAATGGCAGACCCCAGTTGGGGGAGAGCCACATGGTACGCCGGCCCTACCACTCCATCACATGCAGCTGACGAGCAGGTAACTTACCTGACAGTGAGCAGGCCCATGCAGCACATCACGCGGCTGGAGCTGCAGCCGACAAGCGCACATTCGGGCCATACCGATGGACCACAACGACCACGGCCATCACCATGATCTCCTCGAGCAAATATCTGCCCGACCACGACGTGCCAACCCCCCGCATTACAGTTGAACCCGCCGCTACATGCCACATCATCACTGACTGTGGTGAGCATACCCCGTCGCGTCACGCACCCATTCGCGCCACCCATGCCTTCTCCCACTCGACGCGTCAGAGTTGAGACCACCGCAACACCATGGCGCCCTCTATCAGCACCATTTACATCCCGACTTGCCACAACCACCCAAGTCATCGAATACGGTTGACCAGGAAACGTGCCCCCACCTTGGGCCGTCGGGGGTACAATTGTACTCTTATTGTACTCTTTTATACCGTACTTGAAGGATGTATACAGAGAGCTCAACATGTCGCAGTACTACTGAAATACATCCCTTTTTTCCAATCGGCACTGAATGTGAGCTCTGCAATGTCCAGTAAAACCTGAGTAAAACTCAAAAATTTACTGATAAAATCCAGTCTCGCTCTATGACTATCACAAATCTAGGTAATTGTCACGAAGATGGAAGTATTCTTGATTTTAGAGATTTTCGCTGTGTTAGCGCCGGTTACCGCCAAAGTCGGGTAATTATCTCCGATTTCGCGGGGGAGGTTTTTCCTGATGTCCATGATTTATGAGGTGAACCTTTCCCAGAGTTTTTGGAACCACGCATTAAATTGCTATTGACACGTTCATAATCGTTTGCCAACCTCTGCTCTCCCTCAAAACACCACCCCATACGAGGTCTTCAAGGGCTGACCATCTTTGAGTCTTCGGTTGTCGAGCATATGTTCTAGTCGGGTGAGACCAGCGCAAAACGTTACAGGGACATACCCTAAACAGGATCTTTAGTGGTTACCCAGACAATCACGCAGGTTGGAAGGTCTACATGCCTAGCACTCAGAAAATTATTATCTCACGCGATGTGATTTTCGGCAAGTCGTCTTTCCCTGGTCTCTCCGCTTCTGTGCCACTCACGCCACCTGATCTATCTGCATTTGATGACCCTGGGGAATTTGTTCTCTGGGACAATGAGGATGTTTCTTCACCTACTGACACCGGGCCCACACCCCCGGGAAAGCCAGAGCCTGCCGAAGCGGTGGGAGTCCTGCTCAATCCTGTTGTCGCCGCTGACGGTGGACTGCCACCTGCGCCAGGTGCTGCTGCACTTCCTCCTGTTGTCCAACCAGACGTGCCACCGGCTATTCCTGAACAACGCCCACAGCAGGAACGTAAAGCTTGGAATCGCAACCTTGACTACTATGAAACGGTTCGCCATCAGGAGGCCAAGGAATCACCACTCGCCACTCGCCCCCCTCCTCCTGAACCTGAACCTCCTCAACCTTCCCTGCCAGTCGAACCTCCTGACCCCCTCTTGGATGTGCGTGTCGGTGACCTCAATGCTGCTGGCGACCGTGAAGTGCATCTCGCTCTAAATGTATTCCCGGAGGAAGCACTTATCTTGGCTGGCCGTGCTTTCGTTGAACATGGCACTGGCTTCAGCGGAGTCAGCGCTATTTGTGCTTACAGTGCACAGATGGCCTACAAGGTGGGAGTACACAATACAAACCCTCGTTCCTACAAGGAGGCGATGGCCAGTGAACATGCCGCACAGTGGTATGAAGTTATGTGCGAAGAGATGAACTTGTTGAAAGCAAACAGGACTTGGCGAGTTGTATACCTCCCCGCAGGCAAAAAAGCCATCAGCTCTTGATGGGTCTTCAAGGTGAAGCACCTCCCCGATGGTGCAATCAATCGTTTTAAAGCTTACGTTGTGGCGCAGGGCTTCAGCCAGCGGCCTGGCGTTGACTATGACGAGACCTTTGCTCCCACCACTCGCTGGAATGCCGTACGAGTCATCCTTGCGCTCGCCGCCACTGAGGACATGCGTCTGGAGTCCGTCAATATCTCGTCTGCTGTCCTTCATGGCATTGTCGACGCAAAGCTGTAACTGAAGTTCTCCGATGGCTTTCCCCAGAATGTCCCTCCTGGCACTGTGACCATTGCGTCGAAGTCACGCCCCACGATCCTCAAGGTCATCTCCGAGCTGCGCCAACACTTCAAACTTTGCCACCTTGGTCCCACGACTGGGCTACTCGCGTAACCGTCCTGGCTTTTTGATCGAGTTTGTCCCAAACCTCTCTCCGAGTTGTCCGGCTCCCACTTGCTCCGAACCTACTAACATCCCCTGGTTGCAGGACACGCCCTAATCCTAGATGTAACCGACTAAATTTACACATTAACGCTTGTTCTTTCCATTAGCCTTTCCATTTGTCTTAGATTTGGACTTCTTTCTTCGGTCGTCATCAGAATCATCAGAATCTCCACCCTTTTTGCCACCCTCAGTGCGCTTCATGTCGGCTGAAAATCAGGTCAGTTCAAGCTCAAAAAGAGGTCTACACAAAAACCTACACTTTGCGGCTTTTCTTTCCAGCTCATCCCAATCCTCGCCTGAAAACAACTTCAGTTGAAAGTCGGGAAAAAGCAACAACAATGGGTCGTACCACTATCATCATCGGCATCGTCGTCGAAGTCAGAACTGGAATCACTCCCAGCATCCGAGTCACCATAGTCGCTTTCATCATCACTACTCTCGATGTCAAGGAGTTCATCTTCATCGGCTTCGAATTCAGATTCCGAGTCCGACTCGTCCGAACCATCGCTCTAATGGGTCATTAATTTAGACGAGCAAAGTCGGACCAAGAGAAAACATACCTCGTTACCACCCCCACCGCCAAGGAAGCTCCATCCTCCTCCGTGGAAGAACTCATGCGGGTTCTCGTTGATGTGCTTCATAATGGGACCCCAATTCAAATTGACAGGACCTTCGCTCATCGGGATATCAACGGAGCTAAAGTGTAACGTAAGCACCAGCCCATCCGATTGCATGAAGGAATTGATACCCACTCTAACCAATTCTTGACATCGTCCATCTGCGTGCTTTGGATGGAGTTGATGTGCAGAGGCGTTTTTGTGAAGTCCTTGAATATAAGAACAAGATCAAACTGCTTCAGGCTGTACTGCACACGCTCCAGTGATGCAATTTCTATGTCAGCCAACGTCACGACAAGGAATGGAGGGTCCGTAAGATGGACAAGACACTCCGTTGTAGGCTGGAGGCGGGCACTGGTGCGGAAAGGTACACCCTCGAATGAGAGTTCCCTGAAAGGAATGTCAAGCTCCAACGTATCCCCGTTCTACGACGAATGAATGAGAGAAGAGGCTACTTCAAAACCAAGGTCCACTTACCGAGGCTGATGCAGCTTCAGCGATTCTTTCAGCGAAGGCTTTAATCTCCTTGTTGAGCAGTGCTCGCCGTTTCCGTTCCTGTTGCTCCATCTCAATCTCATCTTCATCTCCATAACGATGCTTTCGCTTCCGGTTTCCGGTCTCGTCAAATTGAACGTCTGTCGCTTCACGAAAAAATTGGACATCCTGCTCAAAGTGAGTTATAGGACAATGCTGAATAAGAGAATAGAAAGAACGAACAAAAGCCTTTTTCTTGCCAATCATGATGGGTGACTTGAGATGAAGGTGAACGATGACCAACAACTCGTGGTCGCAAGGCTGAAAGAAAAGATGTTTGATATTGCTGAATAGAATGTCTGTTGGGCAAAAATCAGCCTCTTCCAATTAATACAGTTTCCGGAGACTCGCCGATCTTTTGTGAACCCAGGGGGGATTGGTAACGGACACCATTTTGGTGAATTTCGACTTCACCGGGCAGGCGCTTCCCGTCAAGGGCAGGGCGAACAAATGCCTCGGACATCTTCGCAGGGCGACGACCTTTGATCTCCACAAGGGTCCCTTGCTCAATAACGTCAGCCATCTCCTTCTTTTGCTGCTCTCTCTTGTTAGCCTCCTTCTTCAAATCAGTGATCTGCTTGCAAATATTATCGAAACGATGACCGTCAGGCGAGCGATATGAAACGGAGCGAATGAAGGTGGCATCGGGGTCTTCAAATGGCTAGTGTCAAATTTAGAGTGGCTCCTCGCGCACCGAATTTGAAGATACTTACAGTGTCCTCCTTTTTCCCTGCAAGCTGACCTGGAGTCTGGAAATTGATCCGAAGGATTGTGAACTCTCCCTCGTCATTCTTGCTTGCGTTTTTGATGGTGTTGATATGGAAAGGCACCGCGTATCCATGTACTGGTAGGACCACTGTCTGCGCCTTTCTATCGACGTAGATCTAGAGAATATGACGATGTCAGGCCTGATAATTATTGCGGAGAAAAGACCAAATCCATACTCGCAATCTCTCAACCTCTGGAGGTAATGCTCCTTCGCCCTTGTAACTCTGGAACTTCTTCCAACCCTTGCCCTCTTTGCCACCAGTGCCTGCCCCCTCTTCGGAGTAGCGCTGAACACCTTCCGTTTGAAGTCTTTCATGCAACTCTCGCTGATGTTCTGCTAAACGAGCAGCAGCTGTCATGTGGACTTCGTCCTGAGCGGTTCGGCGAGTTTGATTTCTCAGCACCTTCGTGCCTGCGGTCTTCTTTTGAGGAGATCCGTTGGCCCGGGAAGATGCAGGTGCCTTCCGTTCGCTCTTCTTGGGTTTCTCCTCTTCGCTTTCAGGTGTCAAGAAGAAAAGAGTGTCCTTGCTGAACCTTGTACCTTCCGTTAGAAGATATGACTTGTCCGCACCTACTCGAATGGTGTCGACGAGATGAAGGGCATATCTAACAAAAGAGTGGGATGATCACGAGGCCTCCTGAATCATAGTGCACTTACTTTTTACCACTACTGTCCACCAATTCGGAGAATCCAAGACCAAGATTGACGATCATGTCCGTCTTGAGGCTACGTCCATTTTTCGCGGATAAGATGTACGCGGGATCACGGAATTCGATACCCATCTTGAGACGCTCGGGTTAGAGACAACGACCAACTTGCGGTCAGAATAAAAGTACTGACCCCAAACCCGATGTTTTTTGAGAAATGTTTTTCGAGGTCGGGGTCCTTCCCTTTAACGAAGTTGACTGCGTGCTGATACGTTGCCCGGGCAGATACACCGTCCTTGATGACCGATAACAGTTCCGACTGCAAGCTAAGAAGCAGATTGTACTGTCTTTCTTGATCCTACGGCAGCCAGTAAGAAGATGCATGAATCCAAGGGAGCGGCGAAGCCTACTGGGTTGGGGTCCACAATGAAAGTTCGTCCGACGTTGGCACAATATGTCTTATACCGCAACCCGAAAGCAACCAATAGAACGCCTTTGTGAGCTATGTTATCCTCGCTGGAGTCGACTGTGTATCGGAGATCGTAGCCTGATTTACTTGAACGAGAAATGATGATGGGAGGATAACAGAACTCGACCGTTTGCCAATCAATCTAGAGATGAAAGGGTGAGGGAGAGTCATTGCGGCGTAAATGGGAAGTACCAACATCGTTTAATCCCTTTCCTTTGCTCCACACTTTCATGTCAGGGCCCTTGGCAGAGCTACCCTCTCCTAACCCGAGCCGTGCTTCAATCTGGGCAGCAACCATATCGTGGGTTACTTTGGATTCTTTGTCAAGGATTGACTCAAGCTTGGGCGCGACGTGATGTTTCAACAGCGTTGATGTTAACGCAGCGGCTGTTTGCGTCAATTTCTGTGGAAAATACAGGTAAGATGGTAGTGAAGTGGATCAAGATGTTAGCGCACCAGTTCTTCCGCGTCTTTCACTGCCATGACACATGAGACCGCGGTGCTCATGTCTACCAACTCAGGCTTCCTCTCCAATTCATTGACGAGTTTCTCCCATTCCCCAATGACTTTTCCTGTATGAGTTTCCTTCACGAGAGTAGCGACGCGCTTTTGAGAGCCATATGATTCGACAAATTTCGGCAGCGCATCATTGGGAGCTTCTTTCCCTTTGGCCTGTGCGAGAA
Source organism: Asterophora lycoperdoides (assembly GCA_018850815.1). Classification (NCBI taxonomy): domain Eukaryota; kingdom Fungi; phylum Basidiomycota; class Agaricomycetes; order Agaricales; family Lyophyllaceae; genus Asterophora; species Asterophora lycoperdoides. Next base: position 8,797 of record JABCKJ010000606.1, read on the forward strand.
TCTCGATAGGAATGTTCCCCGCGCTGTGCGAAATTTGGGTGAGGATCTTGGCTAAAGGACGCGGTCGATGAGGCAAGGTTCAAAAGCGATCCCAAATGACGCCTTACCCTTTGATGCAGAACATAGGATCAGTATTTTATCACGTTGGAACAAGAACAGCGTCGACGGAAATTCGTAGCCCAAAAGCCATAGCTGTTTATGCGCAGTGTAAGCATTTGACCATAATGAACGAAGACGCGGTGGCCAGCCAAACACACCTGGAGGCAGTTACCCTTCGGCATTGGTTCATCTTCCGATGGCGGGTCACCAGAAATGATGAGAAGAGCGTCCACGTCCGCTAGTGAGCTGTAGTCATCGTCATTTTTTGCGCTCTATAGGTTGGAAATGTTCTGGTCAGAAACGTATATCCATGGAACCAGAATGCAGACACATACATTCCACCCATCATAGATTCGCTTGACGCGAGAATTGAAAACGCTTTTATTCAAGTCTACCAGCATATGAGGCGAACAGTGTTGTAATGAGAAAAAGCAGAATTTATGAGCGCGTCGGCAGACGCGCTCGGTTCACTGACGGAGTTTGAAATCGCTGCCGAGAGTCGTGCCACCTAGTACCTCCAGCCTAGATTGGAAATAACTATAATTTATTACCAAAAGAATTATTTACCAGTAAATAACTGGTAGTTTACTGGGGGGCCAGGGATATGATATCATTATGATAGCAATATTGCTGACTATGTTACATAAGGGCCAGTTTGGTACAGTAGAGGACATACCCTGTCTAAGCCTCTCTCATCATCTTCTCAATGTCCTACTTGTCCTTGCCCATGTTGGGTCACCACCGTGGCACCACATGTGCAAAACCCTCTAAGTATCATTTTCTTTACTCTCAACTGCCCTTTGGATGCTAACGTAGTTGTAGCAAGGTGATAGTCAGTAAGCACAAAACTCTGAGCTTGAAGAGTCCCTTGTAGTGAACGGTTGAGCGTGTGCATCTCAGTGAGCCATGTTTTACATCTACTACCCCTTTGTCAGTGTAACCCAGCACTGGGGAGAGATATACAACTGTGCAAATGGGTTTTACCAGTCAATGTACCGTAAAGCGACGATTATGTATATTCCTCCCTTACCCTCTGCATTTTGGGCTCAAAGGCCTTTGATTGGCTGGTCGAAGTGAGTTTCACTTGCCCCAGTGTATCGGTTCTTCACCTAAGCAGCAAAGCAGGGTCATGTGCCCGCTGCAAGGTACTATTGCTACAAACCCCCACACCCATCATCCTAAAATCCACCCACCATGTTCAACAACCCCTTTTTCCCATTTTACGTCCCATGTTCTTACCGCTAACCCCAGTCATATCAACACACCCTCTCTTTCTCCATAACACCCTATTCTTCAGCATGTTCTTCTCATAGTCAACAACTATCTCCATTACCCAGAATGCACATACAAATGATGGAAAAAAAATCAAGTAGAATATGTTTGATGGTACCCAAACAGAATGTTGCACACGCACTAAGGCATGGATTAGGGTCCAAGACAATTGGACCAAACAGAAGGTTATAATAGCCATTAGGACCAGAATGCAGAGTGGCTGGGCATTGCAGGAATGTATGGACAAGGAAGATGCAGACCCTGCCGATCCTTGGCCTACAAGCAAGAACTATGCCCTCCCTGCCAGGTATGCCCATTTTTCTTCAAGGGTGCAATGATTCCTAAACTACCACTAGAAAAACACCTTCCAGTGGAGCCGAACCCAAGTTGGCATTGCCAGGGCCAGGGCTTCCAAATGTGCCCTCTTTATGTGTCGAGTTTGTGGCAGTGGTAGACGTGTCACCTCCACCCTATTCTTCACTCGAAATGACTCATACTCCGAGTGCAGACTGCAAGCTTATATCTCAGCAGCAATCAAGCTGGTGGTGCATTCATGCTGGTGGTGTAGCAGCAATTGTGCTACTGGTGGCTCTAAGATTGTGCACGTCCATTTCTGCAATGCACTCAATGGATTCAAAGGTTCGCAGGCACTTCTTACACCTGCAACAATTAGATCACTTTAGAGCTGGTTAATTTGCTTACAATGTTTCAATTTGCCTACAATGTTTCCGTCCTTTCATGCCTCAACAAAGATCAGAGGGAGGGGCTCTACCGCATATTGAGGCAATACACTCAGAAAAAATTGGCTTCACAGACAGCCTGCCTGAGGTCACTGAGACGCTACACTCGGGGCTTTGGTGAAGTCATTTTTGTTGGAGTTGGTGGCTGTTGAGAACAGTAGTCTTATGCTCATATCCTCACCGGTACCTTTCCAATATGGGTCTGTTACAACGTGCCTTGTCTACTTGGACCTTATCTCTTTTCCTCCCACGCCTGTTCCACATGCCCACTCTTTTCTCCCACACTTGCCTCAAGGCCTAT
>JABCKJ010000607.1:0-11179 GCA_018850815.1 Asterophora lycoperdoides
TTTGAAGTCAGTTTGCCCAAAAAATTACTGGTTCATAAGATAGCAAATTTACCGTGTTTGCTTGTCCGCGACTGTACGACGGACTCGACACATATGGTTACGTCTACCTCGTTGCGTCGGTACCCTTGCACGTATCCCCCCTCCAACTCCCTCTCCACACTCACTGCGCATTCATTGCACCTGAGTCAGATTCCTGCTTTTCACAAACTCCTGCATTTACTGGATTCACCGCTGGCTGCACCTGCCGATATTCTATAAAACCCTGAAAAAGCCGCGTCATAAATGTATTAGCTCGCCGCTTTTCTTGTCGCTTTCCGTGCGGCACCCTTATAGTCCCCACACCTTTCGCAATGCCTTTTGTCCCGCGCACTCGGCAAAAGATGTAGTTCGCCAAATCGATGCAGGCCCGTCGCGACGGAGCGCGGGCCGGGCCTGCACTGTGACTTGCACTCGAGTTCCCAAAATGGAGACGCGACTTCCGGATTTGCTCTTCTGCTTTAATGACGCGCGCCGTGCGCGTCGACTCAGGGTATATAAAGGCCCCCCACCCTCCCATCGTTCCTTCCTACCCCCCACCATCCCGCCCAAGTCACCTACGTCTACTCTGCATCTACTCTCGTTTATCCGTGTCTCTACGCACTTGCACCCAACACTTCAACTCCACCACGCGTTACCCGATACCACTACAGCAACGCCCTCGCTGGCCTCAATCAGCCACCTTCACCCTCCCCCGACGCGAACTACTCCCCCGCCCCTGCGCCCCGCACCATCCCCGCCTTTGTGCCGATGACATACACCGGCGGTTCGGCAAAGTTGTCGCTGGATTGTCCCTCCTCTTTCGAAACCCTCCCCGACCTGCCTCCGCCTTTAGATCGAAAGAACAGCTTCTCCAAACACTGCGTGATATGCGGCCATCCCAGGGTCAAAAAATGTCATATCGTGCCCCGAGCCGACAAGGACCTGGTACGTTGACTGAGAGCTGCCCAAATTCGATGACCTTATTGTTCTGCATTCTCTAGTGGACGAAACTTAAAACAAAATGCCTCATACCAAGTAATGCGGCGAAGATCCCACAGAATGAACCCCGCAACAGGGTAATGATGTGCCCGAATTGCCACGATGCCTTTGACCATGGGCTATTTTTCATTCGCTTTATTCCTAATAAACCTGTCAAACACGTGAGTATATGCGTCGTTCTACTCCCGTTCATCTAATTAAAACTGTCATGCAGGCCCGCTATGTCTTCGTCAACTTTCTCAACTTGTCCTGGCTCCAGTCATACCACGGCCGGGCTGTCAATATACGTCCCCATGATGTTTTCGCACCTTTCCCCGGCGCCTTCATGGCGCAAGAAATGGCTGCTAGAGGGAAGCACTGGGTCGTACGGCACCCAAGCGCATCTTACCAGGTTCCTTCGCAGACATACTGGCAGAGGTGGATTGAGCAGGACAACCACAAGGACGATGATGCGGATGAGGCGGGCGACGACGACGACGACGAGGACAACGACGACGACGACGATGACAACGAGGACAACGACGATGACGACGAGGCTGAGGAAGGAGGTCGAGGAGGTCAAAGGGGACAAAGAGGACGAGGTAGCAGATGATGATGGCGAGGATGACGGGGACGACGAGGAGCTGCTGACGCAGATGGATGAGTGCAGTGTCTAGGTTCAGCGGCTCCTCGAACAACCCAACCCTGCAACAGGACAGAAGCCTTTGGAAGGTGATCGACCAACAGACTATCATGACGTAGCATCGATTTGTTTTTGAGCTTTTGTCAATGTAGTTGTCACCACTCAAGAGAAAACCGTGCATTGAGGCACCGTCAAGTGCAACGCGCCTTTCCTGTTGCCGATATCATCGCCGCCTCCTCAGCCCAAGACACAGAAACACCAACGCGGCCCATATGTGTATGCGTCGTCCCCCCCAGTGACACATACGCATAAAAGGTGAGGACCTGCATAAGAGTTGCTCGCATGCAAGGGGCTCTAATTTCCCCGTCGCCAGTGTCACTGTCATGTGGTTCTCTTGCCAGGGTGCTATACTGTGGTTGAAATTTCCTGGTAGCACTATCCCGCATCCAAAGAGCCTTGCTTTCAGATATTTAAGATACCCCGACAACGGTAACGCACTCTCCCAGGTCACACCATGTGCTCCTCCCAAAGGTCGTCACTTTCGCTTTCTCGGCGTCAGCACAACCGGCAACTCTCCCTTCACCATCACAAAATAATCCATCATATCCTCGTCCCACCTCCTTGTATCGTACCCTTCCGCAAACCGTACTTCAAACGCCTGGATCAGCAAACACACGGCCATGCGCATCTCCATCCATGCCAGGTTCCTCCCAACGCAATTCGACGGGCCCACAGAGAACGGGATAAACGCGTCCGTGTTAAGGACCACGTTCCCCTGGTCGGAGAATAGTGCCGGTTCGAGCTCGGCTTGGAGAGGGTAGGGTAGCCACCGTTCCGGAAGGAAGGAATGTGGGAGTGGGGAGAAGTAACGTGGGTCACGGTGGAGGCTAAAGGAGGGGACGAAGGCGCTGGTCCCTGCTGGGAGGTAGCTGGGCAATGCCCTTCAATACCTGTACATCCAGGAACGCAGCAAGTGCACTCACTACGGTCCGATCGCGGTATTGGCGTCGGTGTGGCGCTGGCTACCGCTCAGTACGGGCGGGAAGAGGCGTAGGCTTTCGTTTCTGAATGGATTACGAATCAGCTCGTGCGGCGTAACGAGGACCGCGCGAGATCAACTAAGGCGTACATAGCAGCTTTGAGGTATGGAAGATGCGCCTGCTTCACGTAATCCGTAACCTCCTCTCCGAGCTCGTCGATCTCTGCCTGTAGGCGCTTGTACGCCGTCGGGTTGGAGAGGAGGAAGAAGAAGAGGTTGGTAACGGCATTGGAAGTGGTGTCGGAGCCCGCGATGATGGCCAGTCCACCTGCGGCCACATGATAAGCTTAGCAATTTAAAAGGCAATTTGTGCAGCGTGAGAGAGTATCCCACCATCGCTGACGACCTCGGCCAAGGTCGGTGGGGTGTCGGACATGCCGTCTTCATCTATCTGCACAATGCGCATGGAGATCCATTAGAAAACTCATCTCCAAGAAGGAGCAAAGAAGCTCCGCCCGTGTCTTACCAGATGGTAAAAGATATCTTGGTGTGGCGACCCGCGGGCTTTGCGGGCAAGCGCGCACTTCTGTGAGTGCTCACGGAACGCCTTGAGATTCTTCACGACGTTAGGGAAACGAAAAAAAAGTGCACCGAGCCATGGGACGTGGCTCATAAATGTTGAAATCCTTCGAACGCATTGATATGCAATGATTATTTTTGACCCAGATACGAAAAGGCGTACTTTTGGGAGGCCTCCATGAGACACCACAGGCCTTTGATATCGCCGTCCCGCATCATTTCTGAGCCTCCTCCGAACCTATAGCAGGATGAGCATTTTTAGACCAAGGGACTAAGGCAGCACGAGACAGAAAACAAACCCACACGAGATCATTCATAAGGTCGTATCTATAGAACTCCGCAGTCAGTACACCCATTAAACGAGCACGACTCGCGTGAGAGTCAGCACGTACGAGAAGAACGAAATCCATTGCGCAAGATCCACCTCGCCGTTAGGCTGGTTCTCTAACGCGTCTACTAGCTGCACCGAGCGGATCGTGATAAAATGCTCGTAGCCCTTCAACGCAGCGGTGCTGAACGCACGCGTCCACGGTCGGCGGCGGCGCGCGTGTTCGGTCTTGTCTCGGAGTGCCAGTAGGGGCTTCACCGCCTGTGCCTCGGGGATACGCCCATCCCAGACTGCATGTGGGTTAGAATAGATGAAGAGACGAGGTTATCGAAGGGCAGACAATAAACACAGTGCGCGTACATGGGCCTTTGGGTAGTCCGTGCAGACCCATCATCGGCGCTATTGCGGCGACATCTCGGATCGATAGTTCGTTCGGGCCTGTGGGGCGTGTAAGTTAAACTACGTTCGGCGAGACAGGAAGGAACGCGAGCGATCGATAGCGCCGTGACTTACCAATCCTGACGACGTCGCCATACTGGTCATGTAGGTTGGCGTAATATGTGTGCTGCTTCCCCCGCAAGCCGATGAACGCGAGCCATAGCTTGGAGGCCTTACAGATGAGTGGGCCTGGGTATTTCGCGAGCGGGTGCCACGGTGAGAGGCGGTACGCGATAGCGGAGGCACTGAGCGTTCCCCAGAACGCCGTAAAGGTTGCCGTGCCTGCAACGAGGATAGAAGAGGCGTGGGGCACCAGCAGAAAAGTGAGCGCCGCTGGGAAGCCGAGTAGCAGCGCGACTAAATGTGAGGGTTCATGCGTCTCGGTGCGCTTGAAGATGAGATGGGTGAACTGAGCGCACCATGTCAGCCGTAGTTCAACTTACAGAATGGGATACTGACGAGACCCGCGCAGGCGATTGAGAGCAAGGCGTCTCTGTGCGATAGAGAACAGTTAAAGAGATCCATTAGAGGACAGCACAGAACGAGGCAGTACTTATACTCTGTCACTTCTTAATGGAGCAGGCACGGCTCTGTCAGTGTCACTCTTCTTCTACTTCTGACGAGGTCAGATGTACGCTTCACCAACCTGCAGGGCTCCAGTGATCAATGCAGCTTCCTTTGAACTCCTCGGCACGGAACGCGTCGTGATTGTGGTAGACACCGTTCCCGATAGCCACCATGCTTCAAGTCTCCTCATTTAGTCCTTATTCAGAGGCTTTGCAAAAGGACGCGTTAGCTTGGTGGCGGTTGCGTGAAAAAGACCCTGACCCACGTGAAGCGCACCGTCGGAGATCCAGACTGAGATTGCACAATGCATCACACTGTGTGGCCACCCAACCAGAAGCACTGGTCCGCCGAGTCGGACGGATATTTCCCCTTGTATTTGTAGATCAAGACTCCGAGTCGGACCTTTGATGAAAGACAGAGCTTCAGAGTCCAGAAGTTAAGAGCATCCAGGCCACCTGGTCCTTCGGTCCCCTAATTAGCAGCATTCGTCTCCTCATCCAAGCCTGCGCCCCGATAGGCGAATCCTAATGTGATTTAAGTGTGGTATAAAATGACAATGCGTACAAACCGTCCCAAGACTGGTATGCTATTTATGTTAGATAGATAATTATTAGCTTTTGCACCTGCGTCTATCCGGTTGCGGCGGTGATAGAGTGAATCATCTATTGGGTTTTGGCCTTGTCGAGGGCCTGGACTTCCAGCAGCGGATCAAGCGACGATTCCGGCTGGCGGTAGGAGTTGCCTGCGCGGTCTGCCCAGGTGAAGTACTGTCGACACACGTTAGAGGCTGAAACGGACCGGAGAATGAACAACGAAAGAGTACCTGGCCGTAGTTTACAGTAAAGTAGATGTGATGCAGTGTGTGGTGAGCAGGGCCGTTGATGATCTTCTCGAGTGCGTGTCCCGTAATCATGTCGGAATCATGAATCTAGAAAAACGGCAGAAGGGGTGGGTATCAGCAAGGTGCATTGATGTGGCGAGAAAGACGCACGAAAATACTCCAGAAGTTGACCAGGACAAAAAGTACAAGGTACATTACGCGATGGAGCGGGAAGAGGAAAACGAAGAGGTGGTAAGGCACCGATTGGAGGTATCCGTCGATGGGGTGGAACGCATGCGACGCGAAAGGTGTAGGGACTGTAAGTAAGGGTGCCGCCGACGTCAGTCAAGGTGCCGCACGGAAAACGCAAAGAAAAGCGGCGCACTAATCCATTTATGATGCGGCTTGTGCAGGGTTTTATAGAATATCGGCAGGTGCAGCCAGCGGTGAATCCAGTAAATGCAATAGTCTGTGAAAAGCAGGAATCTGGGCGTGCAATGAATGCGTCAGTGAGGGCGGGGAGGGATTTAGAGGGGGGATACGTACAATGGTACCGACGCAATAAGGTAGAAGTAGCCATATGTGTCAAGTCCGTCGTAGAGTTTCGAGTACCCCATCACCTCCGCCTGGAACCACGGTAGGGTGAGCATCATCATCCCGGGGAACGCGCGTAGGCTGCATTGAATCTCCAGTTTGACCTGGTTCTTGAGGAAACGCGGATGCCGCATCATCTCGTGGTTGAAGATGAATTTATACGATAGCCACCCGAACAGGAAGTAAAGGACGTGGATGCCGATGAGCGTGAGAACGGTCAGCGAGAGAAGCTGCCGCGGTATGTAGTCTCTGGGCCAAGCGGAAATTTGCGATATTGGTGAAGGGGCAGAGGAATGTAGCGAGGCGATGTGGTCCGCGGTGAGCGGTGGGTGTGGGAGGTGCGCGACTACTTGCGACCATGTTGATGTTGACGCGGTGTTAACGACGGGAATGGCGAAAGTGCTGTTCAGTGCTGCATAGGAACTCGGAAACGCGGAGAGAGGCACAAGTTTCGCCCAAACTTTGTCCAGCAGGTATTCATCGCATAGGTGAAGAACAAGATCCATGGTAAGAGGTGCGGCGCAGGGAGTCGACTAGTGTGGCGCTGGGGACCTTGGAAGGGACGTGGTCGTAAGTTATCAGCGCTCTCTTGACCATCACCCGGCTTATAATATGTTTCCTGGTACTTGCAACATCAGGCCACATTTTTTCAATACTATCACGTGGCCGTTGTGATTAGTTAATCATGCCGATCTTAATGCCAAGCCCAGATCGGGCAAGGTGGTGTCTCGGTCACACTCGGTGCCTTGAGACTCACAGGCCTTCGTTCGAGTCGGTCGTTTTAAAAGTCGTTCGGATTGAAGATTGTAACTAGCTTGAGAACAGCGTGGAGCGATAATTACATTTGTCAGTTCTGTCTGTGCTGTTAGAAGTGTCGTAAGTTATAAGCAGCGTGCTGCCAGCAACGGTGGCACAGGGTCAACAATGGTTCAACCATAAATTTCAAGTTGAAACCGTGTTGGTAACGTTCAGCGTCCAATCTCAATCAATAAATGCTCAGACCACCTCGTTGATAATTCTCTGCATAGGTTTTGGTGGACCCATCGGACTCCGGACTCGTCTCGAGACAAGCTTCCTCTAGTATTCTAGTATATATATAAGAGCCGCCGGAATCTTCGACATAACAAAAGACAAATTTGCAAGTGGTGTACTGTGGACTTGCGTGCCAGAGAAGAGAATATCCACTTCTTGCGCTTCGGGCGAAATGGCACAACGCTCGCACATACTCGAGTGCTCAGTTTCGGACAAAAACGAGCGTTGATTGAAAATTCTAAAGAGAGAGGGAGAGGGAAAGATGATAGGTAAAAGAGTGTGCTAAGGTTAGATGGCGGACTCTGGTAATGTATGTATTAGAAGAGCAATCCCTAAGTCGATTCAGTTCTTCATCACCAACAAGTGGAATGGGATTGCATCAATGACAAATGTACGGCGGTCGGCAGCTCATTATCTCCGTCGTTTACAGGCTGACGTTGATGGGGGAGCAGCCAACGACGACGAGGCCGTCTAAAGCGAGACGGGGACGTCAGTTTCCGAACAAAGTATAACATATTCCGAGGCGACTTACTGTAGTGGTTGTCGCTACAGCACATGGGGGCCTGACGGCTTCGAATACAAAACGTGCATCAACATCCATTCGAAATCATAAGGAACCAGTACAAATGACTTACCAGTTCGCGCCGCTCCCCAGCCCGATGGGCGTGATTGGGGTGCACGAGGTGCCGACCTGGCCAGTGAGGCCGTTCAATGGGATGCCGACGAGGTCGAGGAGAGCAGTGGCGCTCGATGAGTCGGACGCGAAGGACTGCTGGCAGCACTGGATGCTACCGGTGTTGCAGGAGCCGTAGATACCCGGTGCGGGAGTGGGGGATGCGAGGACGACGGCGGCCGAGGCGGCAGCGATGACGAGGGTGAGCTTGGAGAACATCGTTGGTGGTGGGTGTGGTGGGTAGACCGGAATTCGAGAAAGGATGGACTAGTAGGGGGCTGTAGAATGTAGAAAGTGCGTTGGGAGTTGGGAATCAGCGGGATTTTGTTCGGTGGACTTTATAGGTTTTTGCTCCTCGGTAGAGCAGGTGCGGGAGTCGTCTGAGAGTGCGAGAACTCGGGGCGACACGGGCGCATTGCGAAGCCCGTGGTATGAGACTGGAAACAAACATTGAAGACTTGGACAATTGACAAGAGCTCGATGAAACTAAAATTGGGCTGTTCGCTTCCTGGCGTGGAACGGGAGTGGCGCTGGAGCGTAGCTATAATGCATGTCATGAGCAAGGAATGCTTCACTGTTTTGAGTTCATTAGCCGTCTAGAGCACGAATGTATAGCGGCGGCAACCGAGTAGTTGAATAGATGGGAGGTGACTCTGGGACACTGTCCTCCTTATTGCGGCACAAGCATACCAACGATGCAGACCTGGAGAGCAGCATGAGCGCCGAGATCATGAATCGATGCCACTTGAATTCAGAGAAAATTTCCCGACTGCCAGCACGGGGGATTTTCAAGCTCGGGAGAAAGGGAACAACAATGGCCGAAGAAAACTGCAGACGAGAGTCTGAACGAGGGCGAAAGAGCGATGTCGTGAGGATCATGTTGTAAAGTATGTAACCCGGAAGTCTTTTAGTGATCCTTGTTTCAATTGAACCACGAAAACTCTGGTGGAATGCAACGACACAACAGCTTGGACGCCCTACCCCTCGAAGTCCTCGGAATAATCCAGAACTACTTAGAACCTATCGACATCATAACTCTCAGAAAGGTGAGCGTAGTTGCGCTGTGTCAGTTTGCAGTCATCGTGCCCACCTCCATTCAAAGACATCACGATTTCTTGCCTCTGCCACACGTCAGCGGCCCGTTTGGGAGGATGCACTTCGTTGGATATGTGTTGCGAATGGCCTTTTCCTCCCGTCTTTTCCGGTTGCTACGATGAGCCTCAAAGCTCTTGAGGATGCCGCACTGGCCCCAGCCCGATTCTACTCTATGGTATCCCATCATGTCACAGCCGGAACTACCTTGAGCTACTCTTCGTCCCGCTTGTTGAAATGTGGACACCCAGGCTCTAACGACTCTGAAAGTCTGGGAAATATCAAAATGGTCTATCTCATACCCGGTGGACGCTACCTGATTACTCAGGGCACACATAGGCTGTCGTTGTGGGATCTGGGATTCAGTGTGCGCAAAACTACAACTGCCTCACCGTTGGCATCCTTAACAGGAAAGTTGGGTATCGTAGAGATAGTGCTGACCAGAGACGGACTAGGCATTCTCCTATTGCTTGAATCGCTTGCCAAGTGAGTTCTACCGGCTCCTATTCCAGAATGATATGGTCTGACCACGCCTAGTCTGCCGATGGGAGAGCTCGCTATATATGAAATTTACCCAGATGCAAAATCGCCACCGCCCCAGTTTGTTCGCGTCGCACGCCTTGATTTCTTGCGTGATATCATAGATCCAATCTTGGCGTTCACAACCACCCACGTTGCATTCATCCATACCGGCAACCGTGTCACAATTTGGGATTTTGTGAACAGTTCTATTGCTACGGCGGAACGCGCCATTGATATTTTTGAAGTATATGTTATCTCAATCAAGCAAATAGCCCAGCTCACGATTTTCTCTGTAGATCTTGCTCCTTGATGATATGTTCATCATGATCTACCCTCGAGGGTTTTCCCTCCATAAATTCCCTCCCCTATCACCCTATCGAGATGCCTGGGACGCTTTAAACGTCGGGGATATAATGCCTGCAATAATGAAGTTCTCGCATTACCGTGACGGGGTATCCCATCATGGTGCTCTCCCACAAGTAACTTGTATGCCACAGCAAAACGGTGATCTGGTGTTTTGCATTGCCGTCCACCACGGCGACCGACTCTGTGACACCTTCGACTACTACCGGATGGCTCCAACATATAATCCGAATCTCCCCTCCCACATACCGACTCTTATCGACTCCGTCAAAGCCAAATCCACGGAGCACGAGTCGGGGGTGGTATCAATGCGTCCTTGCAATGGATACATGTTCCAGACAAGCTTACGACGGCGGGGCGTTGTTTCAGTTGTTTCCCGCTTCCCCAACCAGACAACTTCTGGATGGGACCATGTTACGGAGAGTGGGTGTGAAACAGTCAACATCTGGAAAACTCCCCGCCGCGGCCGTGGCGGTGTTCCTTCGTTCAACATTCTTGGTTTTGATCCCTCTACAGGAAGATTATGTGGCCTCAACAAACGGCATGAAATTTGCATCATCGATTTTCTGACATCCAGGGTCTGAAGAGAAATAACGTCGGGAGATTTGACCTTGCGCGCACAAATGCCCTGGTGCCAGACCCGACCACAGCCGTGCCAGCTCGCACACCAAGTGTGCGGCACTGGCGCCTTCTTTCGTTCCCTGTCCTTAGTATGGACGCCTTTATCCTGTCCTCTGTGTGACCGTCGATTGCCGGTGGTGCTGACGTCGAGCAAGCGAGACTTGACGGTGCCTCAACGCGCTCAAGTACCGGTTTTCTCTGCAATGATACGTTTCAATTTCATCACTATCTCTTTATTATCTGCTAACTATCTATATGCTCATTATGCTTCACTTATATCCACAACTAAGTCACCTACCTTTCGCCCTACACGACGTCGATAAAAACTTCACCAGGAAATTTTAGATTCACTTTTGCTACTTACCGACATTACTTTACTTATATTTGGCTCCGCCATGCCTCCTACATAGCAATAAACTGGCTTCATCATCATCATATGCATCATCTCAGAAATGTACAAATCGATGCTACTACGTCAAGTCTGGTAGCCCATTCCACTCTCCACTTCCCTTTGGTGAGCTGATTGACCCCCTTCCCTGTCTTGTTGACGAGACGAGGTTGGGTTGTTGAAGGAGCCACTGAACCTACGCAATGAACTCATCCATCTGCGTTGGTGGCAGCTCCTCGTCCCCATACCCCAGTCATCCTCGCCATTATTCGAATTCGGAATAATCGACCGTAAGGCACCGGTAGTCGTGATCCGTAAGTATTATGTAAGGCATGGAGAGCGCATGGTCGGTCAAAGCGTTGATTCTGAGTGTTGAAAGTTTGAAACGTTGACAGTTGAAACGCGCGCAATCAGAATTCCGCAGCTACAGGTCCAACTTGTGATGATATAAGTACCTTTCACATTACTTATCTTCTGGATAGCGGCCCACCTTTCCCCTCTTGCCAACAAGTTCCCGTCTCTCATACTATAGGAACTTGCGCAT
>JABCKJ010000608.1:0-11176 GCA_018850815.1 Asterophora lycoperdoides
GTATGAATAGATTGCCATCTCTATTACACACATCAGACCTATGGGTCCTCGTCAACTAGGCATAGTGTTTTGACCCCCACAGGTATCATCGCACTTTCCTCAATCTGAGTGTCTGGGCGCTTCTCAACATGGTTTTAACTGACAGAGTCAGGCTCCTCCCCAGCTCTATAGTTTCCCTAGTCTTAGCACGATAACACATTTTGTTGACACAAAATCGTGTTTTTCATGGGTGTACCAGTTCACACGGTGTCAATGGCATCAGGCTAGGTGAGCAACATGACGACGTACACAGATCCTCTACATGCAACGACATGAGTGGGTTGAATACTTGGATATGATACCTGATAAACCTTTGTGAGGCCAACCGAGGTGGCACGAACCGACTTGTCTCGACCTTGTCTATGAGCACATCGATATGGTCTGTCCACAGGTGCCATGCCACCACTGCTTGCCTTCCCCCTCAAAAGAATGTCCCGATTCTTCCTGTACACTGAGGGGAACTAGATATGATGGGTCATTCTGTCAGTCGACACAATTATGCATCAAAACTGGTGCATATACTCACCTTTATAAGGCTAAAATGAGCAATATAATGAGTTGTTGTGTCAATCAATGCGATTATGCGTCAAAATTGGCACATTTACTCACCTTTACGGCTAAAATGAGTGACTTTATCATATCCGCCAACATATTTAAGCCCCAAGAAGGCTACACATAGTAACTGAGCAAGACAGGTGCATTTGTATAAATGTATTTGTCCCGAATTCACTGAACCTCATTGGATTCAGTGAATCCAATGTGAGATTCCCCAGATTACCATTGGATTCAGTGAATCCAATGTGAGATTCTCCAGATTACCATTGGATTGCAATTGATCCGTTTGATGCAGTGACTCAGATTCTGTGCAGAAAATTGATGGCAAGGCCAACCAAAAAACACATGAACCTCATAATGTAGAACTTGGAATCATCCTTGCATGCTGGGTGTGGCTAAGTCAGCACTGCCGTTCTTGCATGCTGGGTGTGGCTGGATTTGATGCTGGGACTTCCTATTTTAGGTTGGAACAGGTTGCCCTATCGTCGGACCTTCAGCCGCTGGTCGCTCCTCTGACATGTACCATTATTTACAGTGTCACTTCGCTACCCTCCGTACTCGGTCGCTTCCCTCTTCCATACATTGCCCTTCATACTCGTCACCCCACATGTTGTTGTCCCACTCTCATCGCCTTTGTCTTCGCTCTCTTTCCATATTTTGCCATTTTGCATTCTTCACTTTTGCCTTTGCCACCTTTTGTACTCGTCGCCTCGTATTTCGCCATTTCATCTTTGTCGCTTCTGCCTTTGCTACCTTTTGTATTTTGCTGCTATTGTACTTCATCACATATCACCATCGCTAAATGCTGACCAAACAGTCACTTTGCCGACCAGATCCCATCTCAACCTAAGTAACCAAGGTTTGCCATCACTTCAGCGGGCTGACTTCGGTGATCGGCTCGAGCTTGGGAAACCTAGCTCTGATAATCACCATGTGGCACAGTACCAACAGGAGACTTCTCAGACCAATGAGCAGCAGGCAGGGTTTAGGAGGAAGACAGCTTGAGGAGGTTAGCATTATACGGGAAGGCATTCCACCTGGATCACCATCGTACCCCACACAGGGGAGGGTGGCAGAAGAACAAGACAGATCAGGGGAGGCTATTTTGAGAGTCAGCTAGGCGGCATTGTGGAGTAGGTTTAGGGAAATTGGAAGAGGAGCACATGTTGGAGCTTGGAGGCATAGAGATGAGAAAACGGATGGTCAGATTGGAGAAGCAGTCGCCCCTAAGATTTGTAGTATAAAACAATCCTTGCTCTAGCCAGAAAAACAAGTTTTCTTTTTTCCAGTGTTCACCTTTGTCTTCAGTGCAGACTTCATTGGAGATGGGGAACCTGGCCTGCTCATATGGATAGTGTCCACTCATGATTATTCCTGCCTCGTCGCAGCTGCGCTGTCTGCTGGTGCACTGCCACTGGGCTATCTAATCTACTATGTATGTAATGTATGGTAATCTATCGTATCTGTATCTGAATATGTGCACATGACCCTGTTTGGTCCAGCCTCACGTCTGCATGTGCCCATCCCCAACTAAGCAACGTCCTCATTGCATCCCGCTCTCAATCCACACCCTCGTTGTCTACAAGATCCATCAAGTCATCTTTGTCCTCCTCAACCTCCCCTCTGATCTCTTTGCTGTCAACATCGTCGCCTCCTGTCTCCTCAGTTTCTAATCTCCTCTCCTCCTCCACTCCACTCTGTATGGCATCTTCCGTCTTTTCCCTCCTTGCTCTATCCTCCTTGATTTCCACGGAATGAACCTGCACAACTGCCTCAAGCTGAACATGCCGCCAATCGGGAGCCCTTCCAGTGTTTTGAGCTTGTAGGAGTTGCGATCACGTCCCGTTATGTGCCTGGGTGCTGACCACTTGGGTTCCATTTTCCGTTCTACCTTGAAGGTGTAGTCGAGATTGCTCCTGTACACCTGTACGAGCTGACCAGCCTGAAATATAACTTCCCCAGAACAGCCTTATCGAAGGTTGCCTTCCATTTCCACACGTGCTGGACCATTGTCGCGTACCCATCTAGCCTCTGCTGGTCCACGTAGGCCATCTGGACTGCGACCTCCTCTCCCGACGGCTCCACTACTACCTTGTTGCCCAGCATTTGGTTGGTGTTGACAACCAAGCCGAGGAGTAGCTTGTTGGGTGAAAATTTCAGGTGTGGGATAATCCGGTTATTGAGGTACTCAATGGCGGCGTCGAGATGGTCGGGCCAAGATGCTGGTACGTCTATCTTGTCGTACTCGTCCTCTCCAAGGTCCGGCGCACACATCCTTTTTAACTGCCCTAACAGTTTCCCGTTTAGCCCTTCCACGAGGCCATTAATCCACGGGGAGTATGCCGCTACGACGTGCAGTTTAGTGCCTCTCGCTTCGCATGCAGCACGCACCGTCTTGTTGTCAAACTCGGGTCCCCCGTCCACCATTAAGGATCCTGGTGCTGTGAAGTTTGAGCAGATTTCCTCGAACTTCTTCACCGTCGATGCTCCTGTTGGCGCTTTCTTTAGCCTGTCCGCCCATGCCTTTTGGGAGTAGACATCCACGTAGAGGCCGATCTTCGTGTAATCACCCTTTTCTTTTGGCATGGAGAGTGTATCCGTGACCATGAGTTCGAACGGGTGTCGGCGTGTTATGGGTTCTAATAACGAGTGTAGGTGAGTTGGCCTGCAGCTCTTACACCTTCTGCAGTCCCTGATTGCCCGTGTGATGGTCTTCTCCAGATATGGGCTGTGGAACTCGTCAATCATGGCAATTTTTACCATGTCTCGATGGAAATGGCCCTTGTTGTGGTGGATCTCCCAGGCTTTCTCTTTTGCCTCCTCCTGCAATATGCACTCCACACATGCTCGCGCTTGCACAGTTGTTCCGCCCGTCACCCTCCACAACTTTTCTCCTTCAATCATGTATCCCTCTGCTCGGTGCCTTGCCCTTTTGTGTTCCTGTAAGCTCTTGACCTTGTCGAGCTCCAGGAGGGCATCGGCAATGCTCAGGAAGATGGGTTCATCCTTGAACCATGCCCGTAGCCCCGCGTACTCTGGGTTTTCTGCTGCCTCTTCCTCTGCCATGAGGAGGATGTCATTTTGAAGCCCACCACTTGACTTTATCAGCATCAGTGTTGGTTTTACCGATGAACTTTCGTTTGATGGAGTTGATGAAGTCTTGGGGATCCTCACCGTCACGGCCGTCGCCCCAGAATAATTTAGTGGTCTCCTCTGGCATATTGTACTCAGCTGGTGAACGAGTGCGTGGTGTGGATGTTGGCAGCGGTGGAGGAGGCCAGGTGTAGGTGGGGTCCACTGAGACTGTTGGGTTGTGCGGGTGTGTACCGAAGTATGCTGGGCTCAGGAGAAACTCTGAACTTGTCTCAAGGGATGATTCAGAGGATAAGGAGCTCGCGATGGTCAATGCTGCAAAGCATTCTCTTTTGTCACAGTTGGGAATGGTGGGCTGCGGTGCAAGGATCAGCCAAGGGCCAGTGATGTAGATAGACTGTATGTTGGGCGTTCGGTTGAAAAAAATATCGGTGCTTGTTCACTTTTAACTCTGGACACTTGACACTTGACAGATGGTGTCCCCTGATGATCATTCCTGCCTTGTTGCAGCTGTGCTGTCTGCTGGCACACCGCCACTGGGCTATCTACTCTACTATGTATGTAATGTATGGTAATCCATCGTATCTGTATCTGGATATGTGCACGTGACCCTGTTTGGTCCAGCCTCACGTCTGCATCGTATCTCAAAAACCCTTTTGTCTCTCATTGCTTTCGCCTTCCTCACCCTTTGCCGTCTCATCACCATCACTCCTTTGCTCTCTCAGTGGCCCTCACCAATTTCCCTCTCGGCTCTCGGAACGTCGCCTCTGACAACCAACAACCGCTCATTGGTCTTGGAATGCGCTGTGTCAGATTACCAATTGTCACTTTGGTTTTTGGGTTTTTGCCAATACTCGTCAAGCGACTACTTTACAGAGGTTCAGGTTATATTTTGGTCTTTCAGTTTTTGGTCACCCGCATCGGTTGTTGGTTACAAGCATCCTTCCAACGCCAAGGCCAATCGCTCTAACGGGACCTTGTAGCACATCTAACTACACTTCACATCACATTTCTTTGTGTGTTTGGGAACTTTTGGTTCCACTCACTACTTGACTGTCTCATCTGGCATCTGTGTTGGTCATATCTGGCTAGCATCTGGCACATTTTGAGCGTCATCACAATTATGCACACAAGAGAAATAATAGCACTCACATAACTCCAAATCCTTCTTCCACTGGGCCTTCGTGGTGAGGAAAAGAAACACGGGGGTATCGGTAGAGGTGTGGTGAGAGAAGAAAACATGAAGAGTATGCAAACATTGCTCTCATGTACATATGGACAAACAGAGATGTGGCAACCATCACTGGATGAATTTTCATTGTGCAGCCATAAACCAGACATATTCATGGCGCTGAAGCACAGGATAGAGGTCTCTGAATCTATAGGAACCTGTGCTAGGAAAAAAATTCATTTAAAACCTCTGTATGAATAAAGGTCAGACCACTGAGTAAAAGTCAGACAACAAAATCATGAATCACTACTTTGCACTTAGGCTGTGTTCGAATGCATGGAAATCCAGTTTTTGATGCCAGATTGTGGTGCGAGTTTGTTGGCACATGAGACATGTGACTTCCAAATACAGTAATTGTCTGATCAACAAGATTAACAAGCCATCCAACAAGGCTCACAACTTTTCCCCTTCACCATGTCCTCTGATCAAGATAAAGGTATATTACAGCAGCGAGTGCTAGTGGCTACCTCATACTTCCTCCATCTTGTGGGAATTGCTGCTGCACTCTATGCAGAACCCAATTACTGGCAACAACCCTATCATACTTCAGCACTCTCTGGTCATGCATGGGTAGAAGAACTCATCTAGCGCCATCCAGACCGCATCTTCACAGAATTAGGCATGCGACTGCATGTATTCACTGCTTTCTGCGCCAATCTTACCCTGCTTTGTGGGCTTACAACCTCCGCAAAAGGTGTTATGGTGGAGGAACAAGCTGCAATCTTTTTCTACGTGTGCGTAACTGGTTTATCCATATGTCAACTGGGAGAGCGTTTTCAACAGCCAAATGAGACTATATCCAAGTGAAATGAATTCTTCTGTGTACAACACATGTTTGAACATGCACAAATCAGGTATTTTCAAAAAGTACTGCAGGCTGTCTCGAGTGGCACATTCTACAACAATTATGTCAGCCTTCCCAATATGACTTCCACCACACTATCCGACTACATCCGCAAGAATTCTAAATTCTTTCTATTTGTTACCAATGCTCTAGGCACTATTGATGGCACTCATTTCAAATCCTTTACCACTGCCGTTGACCGGCATGCTTCTCGTGATTGCAAGGGCAGGATCACCCACACTGTCATTAGTGGTTGGCATGGGTAGCTGTATCTGGCTGGGTAGTTCACCCAGGGTAAGTGGGGTCCAGGTCTGGGTCTGGATATTAGTATCCAGGCTATACCAAGTAGTGTTTTAAAGTCTGGGCTTCAAGCCCGATATTGACCGGACCAGAACCGGAAAAGCCCAGACTGCAGTCACCAGGCTTTACATGAAGCAACCAGTTGCAGTCCAGGCTTTTGAAAATAATAAAATTTCTGTGACCAGGAATGACGGTTAGGGCCAATCACGGACCATTTATTCAGGGTCCAGCGAAATGGCCTAATTAGGGGCTTCAGTTTGAGCCCTGGACCATCAAAATCGGCCAAGATTTGACTGAGATATGATCAAATTACATTTGCTACGTTTTCTCCATACAATTTTGCATACAACATGCATAGAATGCTTGTAATTCCCTCAGTTCTCATCCGGTTTTCATGATCCATAGCTCATTTTGTAGCCAGGAAGCATCTGCATCATGTGGAAGACCGGTCATGACCTGTTATGACCGGTTAAGCCCAGTTTCTGAATTAACCGGTCATGACCGGTCTAAAGCCCAATTTTTAACCGTTGTGACCAGTATTTTGCAGTCCTGAAGCGGCCTTGGCCATTTTGGGACCCCCCATGACCGGTCTTGGGTTTGGGCTTGCAAAGTTTAGGCCTAGAACCGGACTTGACTAGACTTTTAAACCCTAATATCCAGACCCTACCCACCGGGTACCTGGGTACATAATTGGTACATTGAGTGGAGTAGGCGAAGGCCAGAGCCAGTGGATCTAGCAGACTGAATGTTGTATCATGGTGTAAAAGTTGTTCTATTATATTATCTAATATTTGCTTTATATAACAATTATACAAATATATACAAATAGTCTGGGCCAGACGATCCTTGTGCATGCCAAAGGCCCGTCGGGCGTCACAAAGCCTCCCCGCATACAAGGGTTGATCTGGTCATGAAAAGCGTTGTCTATGGTCCAATAAAAATCCTATAACTCGGGCGCATCCGGTAAACCGCCCCCCTCTGATTCATCCTTGGGTTGGTGCATCCGTTTGGCACGTGAGCCCCAAGCTGTCGGGGGGACACTCTCAGACCCGGGAGTCAGACCTGAGAGTCGGGCCTGGACATCTATTCCTGGAACCCTGACAATGTTCGTTGGCCCCGACTGTGCATCTCCAACTCCTGCCTCTGGCGCTCCAGCCACCCATTGTTGCTCGCACTGGTGCAAGGTACATATTTTTTACATTATGCTCTCTACCTATTTTTGCTTTCCGACACGAGGCGCGCCTTGCCGAGGCGCATGTCCGAACACGTGTGATCCATGTGTCAGTCCTCATTGTGCTGGTATAGTTTTCACATATAGTCAACACTCTGGCAAAGGGATCCCCACTCTCGTTATCTTCGGATTCCCTTTGCCAGGTACATAGTATATCCACTCCCTTACTGTACCAGCAATATAACTTCAGATTCCCTTTGCCAGTGTGACTCGGTCCTCTCCTGAAGGTCGCCCTTACACAAGCTCTGAATTTTTTCTTCTTCTTTGCTCCAGTCTCACCCTTGAAGGCCTCTCCTTCTGCAGTTGCCGCCACTGTTTGGCGTGTTTGTCACTGGCGATGATAATGTCATGGGCAATGCTGAGTTGGATGGCAGGGCATTTGAAACTAATGCCGGTTGGTGTTGATAGACGTGGGCTGTTGCTTGAGCTATCACCACAGTGTCTGAGTATACTGCCGCTCCTTGGGTACCACTTAAGGCTCAAGCGACTTTTGAGAGACCTCCATGGCACCGGACTCAACAACCTCAGAGGGAGTGGTAATTTGAATCTCGGTGACTCACTCCCACTCAAATGTCGTTCCCGATCCTCACTTGAGCGACCCTTGAAGGACTGTCATGACACCGGGCTTGACAACCTCAGAGGGAGTGGTATCTTGAATTTTGGCGACTCAGCCCCCCTCAATTCTGTCGATGAGTAACCCATCAAACATGGAGGTAAAGGCATTGTAGGCCTCCATGGTGGCCTTGC
This sequence comes from Asterophora lycoperdoides, assembly GCA_018850815.1. Taxonomy (NCBI): domain Eukaryota; kingdom Fungi; phylum Basidiomycota; class Agaricomycetes; order Agaricales; family Lyophyllaceae; genus Asterophora; species Asterophora lycoperdoides. Next base: position 8,041 of record JABCKJ010000608.1, read on the forward strand.
TTCCCTTTCCAGTGCTCCAAGTCCGCCCTCTATCTGAGGTTGTCCATAGCTTTTCCCCATTCAGGACGAGTGCCTCTGCTGTTTGCTTGTAGAGGGTCCCGCTCCCGATCCATGGTCAACAAAGGGTACCTCAGTGCGCTCCCTCTGGAGCCAAGGCTCCTCCTTGTGCACCCAAAACTCCATTGCTTTCTCTGCCGCCCGTCCAAACTCCTCCCCCGAGACAAATAAACACTGCAGCATGACGTCATTGTCTGTCCAAAACATTTCCAGAAATCCTCGCGCACGCAGCACGTCATCCGTACTGGCCATGGCCAACCAGAACAGCTGCTTGTTGCTGGTGGAAGTGCGGAATACACGCAATATGGCTGTGTTCATGAATAACAGCGCTACTTTGGCCATCAGGGTGATAAGGTTGTCTATTGAGACTAATTCCAAGGAGGTGTCAGAGACCACTAGAAACACCGTTACTTCCACCAAAACCCTCGTGTCAATAAACCAGAAATTTGTTGGCATACGGTGTTCTACCATGTCGGAGAATGGCAGCCAACCTGGGTCTGGTGCATGCTCCTTCCCTTTCAAGTGAGTGGGTGATGGCATGTGTGAAACTCCTGAAAGTAAGGAAGAGTCGAGGCTCACTGCACAATCCTTCCATTTGAGTGCGCAGGTCCTGCAGCATCTACAATCATGGCATCATCATTCCCTTCTAGCATAAGGTCTGCCAGCGGGTTCAATTCTGCTATCTCAAGACGAGCTGAATTTGCTGCACTCTCCGGGTCTGGAATAGGTGATCCATGCCCAGACTCACTACCGAGAGACACCATGTCCTCCTCAACAATCTTGTGATTTCTTTCAACTGCCGTTGAATGACCCGACATCGAATGATGCACCGAGGGATCCCATTGGTCTATCTCCATCACAACGCTTGATTTCTCCTGTGGCCTCACCATCTTGACACTGGCTACCGTGACTTCTTGTGTAATGGAGGGCCTATCCACCACCATGGGAGATGCGGACACATCATCTCCATATACCGAACCCTCTGGACCCTCATCTTCATAATCATTGTCGCTGTCCCAGCTGGGCTGATGAATTACCATGGTTCGAGCGTCCTCACCCATCAACGGCAATGTGTGCGCCTCAGGCTCCAAAGGTCGTCTGCCTATATCTCCTAACTCCGGGTGTCTGTTTGCGTACAACTACTCCGACAGTTGTGCAGGTATGAATGTATCCCCACAATGAACTTCAAACGGTATGTCCGGCGCCAGGATTCCAAAGCTTCTGTCATCCATGGTTAATCCTGCTGGCCTCGGCAGCCTATCATCGTACTTGATCATCCTCAAACACTCGGGATCGTACAACAGGTTGCCCTCTAATGACTGCTTTTTTTCCATGTTGCGCACAACATTGTTCCCATTTTCATCAAGCGTCTGCCTGAATTTTGTCCATTTGTCCGCCCTCGGCCAAAACACTGTGGGTGGTTTTACCCATGGAATGTGCCCCTCGTACAACTGTACTTCCAGGAGAGGGGGTCTTGAAAGGCGGGGAGCTACTGATGGCAAGATTAATGATGGCACCATAGATGGGACTTGTGGTGCTTGCTCAGGCAAAGCGGCACGGAGGGGAGATGGGAGAGGTAGAGGAAGGGGAAGGGGACTGATGATCTGATTGATTTTGTCTGGGTCTTCACAAAAACCAAGGATACTATACCAGCCCAGATTCCTGAAGAACAACCTCCCAGCAAGCTGAGACTGCACCGGTCCTAGCTCACTGTGTGGAAGTATAAACCTATCTGGTTCATCATTGACAATGAGCTGACCCCACTAATTTGCTATGTGATCAAATGAACAAAACACCAACTCTTGCGAAGCTGCGGCCATAGCGTCCACGAAGTTTGTAAAACAGGGAACTTCCACACAACCAATCAAGTCCTCCTTCGTACACTCATGAACCAGGTAAATTGGTATACCTTCTTTCAGTAACCAAAATACCGATTCCCGGTCCGCCGTATTCACCCAGGCTCCCATATAGTCATCATCGAAGGAAGGCATGCCCTGCATCATCATTTGCAATATTGACCAGGCCTCCTGCCTCAGCTTTCTGCATATGAAGTCGAGCCAAGCATCCTTCATTTTAATGACATGCTGTATGTATGCTGTCTTGTCGACCATGTCCTCGTATTCGATCAGGCTCCGTAACACATCAAAATCAGTCTTTTCCAAGAATGTTGGCCTCTTCCTCCACTAATCCAGGTGACTCGTTGCTATCTGTTGTAGGGCTTTCATAGTGCTATCAAGTTGAGAGTTGCGTAGATCCAAGGAGTTCACAAAGGGTGGAGGCAGAAATCCTCTGGACACTGCTGGTGGAATATCGTCTCTCCAGATATGAGCCATGTCCACAAACTCAGGCATGTCACTCTCACTTTGGCTGGAATGCATACACTGCTTAACAAACGCCAACCAGGGCATGTCCAGGGCATATTCCTGCGGAGATACTGTGAGATCAAACCTTCCAAGATGACCATCGGCTCGCCTCTCGTTAGCGTACATCCATATCCAGATAGAACAATAGGACTGGTGGTTCATTCTTCCTGGACAATAAGCTAGTTTTCTTGAATTCAGGGACCAAGCTTTCCAGGTGCGTCCTGCCATCTCCACCAGCTGACCCCTATACACGTGGAAGTGTGGTAGGGTTGTCAAGAACAATCCTCCCGCAATTGTCGGGGCTGTGAGGTAACCATGGATGCTAGCCAATCGAGAAAACCGAAATCACTGAGTGTCAGTTGTGCGGGGCACTGAAACACAAACTATGGCCTAAAGGGGGCGGATGAGCCCATTGCCTGAGTCTCAGAGGAACTTGGCACGGAACCCTGACCTCCTGAACCTCCTGCACTCGACATCGTTTCTTGTCTTTTCTCTACGTTGCGACTTCTTTCACTTCCTAAAGGTTCGACTAAACTAGCCGCTGCGTTAAGCGCTGTTTTTGTCTGCCTCTTCGGATAGACGGCTGGCCTCCTTCTCACAGAGATAGGTGGTTCTGGCGCGTCCCTTCTTCTACTCGATGATGAAGCGGTATGCTTCGCTGCACTCGACTGCGCGGATGGTTTTATCCTTGCAATTTTGTACAATATGCTCCGTAC
>JABCKJ010000609.1:0-11153 GCA_018850815.1 Asterophora lycoperdoides
TTTCGCACGGGTTGTTTCGACTTAGTCGAATTTCGCGTTTTTCGTCCTCGAACTTTTTCGTTTATCTCGATATCTGAATCGACAGTACTGTTCGTTATGTTTTACCAAGGTTCCCTGAGCTTGTTTCACTGAATTTGACCAAGTAGATCCCTCAGAAAACACATTTTACTGTCTGATCTGGCTCTGCTCTGCACTTATCTCTGTTCTATCTGGTTTCGAGCATGGAGACTTGTAAATCGTCGCTAAAGCGGTCTCTGCCTGACGAATACGAAAGCGAGAATGACGAACTACCAGAAATTCCTTCAGCGGCTGCTAGAAGTGGCATAATCCTACGCATTCCACGACCTCGAGCATCAAGGATTCCCCCTGCCAAAATGCCAGCAACCATCCCCGAGGCTTCTTCCACCAGTCGGCAGCTCTCAAGTTGGCCTGTACCGGATGCCAATCCGATGACACCTCGCCGCCAGACTCATGCAGGACCTTTGCTTCCCGTTGCCGCTCAATTAGGATCATCGCCTCTCAGCATTATGGATCCCTCACCACCTCGTCTCAAAGGCGGACGTCCGAGAGTAAAAAAACGTCACGTCACTGGGCGTACACCCGCGGCCAAAGCCAACAGGGCACGCGAACTCGCAGAGGCTGCCAACCGGGCGGAGGATGAGCGCTTAGCTGCGGGAACACTTGCTCTAGATGTGAAGCGCAAAGCAGAGGAAGCGCAGATGAAGTCGCTTCATTCTCGAGCTCAGGCTGCTGTTGATAATATCTGCAAGCCAGAAGCCGAAGGAGGCTTTGGTTTCAAAACTTTCGATGAATTCTTGCAAACCGTGATCTCGAGTAACACTCTACAGTCATCGGCCAACATATCACGTTGGAGCCGTGATCATGGCGAGGAATTTGCAGAGAAGATGTTCGCTCGCGCTCCGCAGGCCAAGCACCGCTTTGTTACGCGCGAGATATCTAGTATCCTGCGCACGGAGGGCGAGGCAATCCAACACTTGCTCACGCGCAGATCCGACTCTGAGGACGTGTCTGTCTTGCATGCGCTGAAGGGATTTTCGATGTCTGGGCTTTCCACAGAGCTGCAGACAATCGCGCCAACAATGTGGGAGTTGCTTGTGACAGCATCGAGCTCGAAGGAAGAGACAAGGCGTGATAAATCCCTGGTATGTATTAAAGTCTGTCAATACTGTCACCCTGCTTCCTGCCCCATGTTCATCCAATCTGCTAGGTCTTGGCCTCCATGTGTGCGATGATCGGTCTTTTGAGGTCTCAAAAAGCGAACGAGTATCAGTCCACAATGGGACTCTTTCTCCTTGCATCGGGCGCGTCGAAGCGCGAGATCGAAGTCCTTGCGCACGCTGGTCTATCCCTCTCATATTCAAGCACCATTAACCACGTTAAACGGCTCTCTGTCGAAGCGACGAGAGCCTATCAAGAGGTTATCCAGCAGAAAATGTGCTTCATTACTTGGGATAATCTGAACATTCCGTTCCGCATTGGGGAGCAGCGCCTCAGCTCTGGAAACCATTTCGACAATGGCACCACAGCCACCGTTATTCCACTCTATGATCCGTCGACATCTAGCAGTGACGTACCTCACGGAACTCTTCCCCTTTCGATGAAACCTGAACGTACGACTTGTCGGCCTGTCTTGGACTTTAAAGTGGAACATGCTCTCCCGTCCCCTGAAGGCGCAGCACAGCTCACAAGTGCCTGTTTATGGCAGATCAAGCGAATGGCTCTTGATGTAATCAATGGTCTTTCTCATCTTCGCGAGCAATTTGAGCCATGTCCTTCGGTTAAACAGATCCCTGTGCACAAGACGCAACAGTACTCTCTCCCGGCAATGCACCTGGATGAGTCAAGCATTGACGGGACAATTCAGGTGTACGAACGAATACTGGCCAACCTTGGGGTCGATGATCCTGCACTATCACACCACGGTCTCCAGTTTACAGACGGAGACCTTCTCACAGACTCTCTGATTGACAAGGTGCGTCGTATTACCTTGTATTGTTTCTGGCAAAATTAACAACCTATTACTCTGGTATTAGGTCGAAGCTGCACGCCGGAACAGTAGCGATACCATTGCGGGAATGAAAGCTTCTGTGCGGCGGTTTGGGCTCTTCCATACGAAGATGGCTGGCTGCCGTCTCGTCGTGAATGAACACTGGGGGACGCCCAACTCTACGCGGCCAGGGGGCCTCTGGTGGGAGCACACCAAACTCCTCAACCGGAAACCCATTACCGCAGGATGGAAGGGGAAAAAAGCTACGCCGTGGAAGCCCTCTCATGAGTTAATCCATATCTCACTTCCAGCTCATGTGCGCGATGGTTTCCGCATTTATTGCGGAAAGACCACACTTTCAGCATGGACAGATAATGTGTCGATAGAGGAGTTCAACCGCGTTGCAAAATTGGTCATGGATAAGCTTTTTTCAACGGCGGCTGTGGACGCACTTCGGAAGATGCCTGACGACGACCGCGACTTCACGTACGAAAATAACATCTTGTTCAACCGGGATGCTCTCTTCTACGTCGAATTTGTCCACGCAATTAAGCAAGGCGATATTGGTCGGGTGGTCAACGTGTTGAGGGTATGGATGGTAATGATGAGGGGCGTCAGCACGATGCCAAAGTATGCTGATGCCATTTTTGAAACGCTGGCACGCCTGGATAACTATGACCCCAAGTTGAGGTGCGTTACGATGTGGCATGCAATTCCTCATACTCGTAGTCACTCATGACGTCACGACAGAGAGCTGTTCCTCCACAACTGGCTGGTCAATTTAACTGGTAACCCCAATGGATTCAAAGAGGTTGATCTCCTCCAAGAGCATCAAAATTTCTGGGCCAAGGTGAGTGTTAATTCAGGCTTTCAATCAATCACAGTTAGTGAATTATGTTCCTGCTCAAGGTCATATATACCGCAAAGGGCAGCAACAAGAATTGGGACTGGTTGGCTATGATCACGACTTGTATATGGACGCTGCGCGACGCCATGCGGACGGTCCAGTCGACCTTCAAAATTCCTGTCTATGGTATCAAGCACACTTCGCCTGATATTACTGAAGAGATTCGTGTCCTTACAGAAGCACTGGAGAGCGAATCGATCCAGAGCTACGTGAAGAACCGCATAGGACGCGACGAGATCAAGAACTCGCGTGATCTCATCCGAGAAGGCTCGAAATATGCAGATACGCGAAGGGCATTCCATGCGTTTCAAAAGGAGAAACGTCGTGCCACCAACATTGGCATGGTTGAGAAAGAAGCCGAAAATTCAGAGGACGAAGCGGATAGCGCCACATTACCGCTGGAATTTGGCGAGGGCTTGGACTTGGATGGAGGACCGACAATGGAGGATTTGGATATGGACGGTGAGGAGGATTATACAATGACAAATATTCTACTGGACCGGGCGATAGCTATGCTGGACGAGGAGGAGTTATGTTGACTCAGCAGGAGGGGTCGACTGCCACGGTGGCGTGTAACTGTTGCAGAACTCGACAGCTCCTGGTAGATCACTGTCAGCTGCCAACAAATACAGCTTCTTGTCGAAAGCATCACGCAGCAACTGAGCTGATTTATAGATCTGCGAACCAGGTTGATTGTAGGCAATCGCGTTGTCAAACATCAGATGCCAGTCGGTGGCGTATTTGATAAGGGATGTGTAGTATGTGCTCTTGCTGGCAAAAGTGCGGATGTTTGACATCGAAATCGGCTTTGCGGTCAACTCGTAGTAGTCAGGATATGTCTGCCAGAGTTATTAGCCCTCTGATATAGAGTAAGAGTAAAATTGAACACACTGTTCTACGGGGAAGCCTCACAAACTCCTTGCAATGCTTGTGGTCCACTCCATCCTCATCGGTCCATGACTGGATCTCTACCTCCCGGTAGCACGAGTCAAAGGTGGCCTTGAGCTTGAGACGAGTGGTCTTCAATGCCTCCCGGGTCTCTGCCCGCTGGACTTTCTCAGCCTCCATCGCGTCTCGAGTGGCGCGTGCTGTGGACGGGTAAAGCTTAACTGTATCCTGAATAACTCGGATGACCTCCGCGCCATATATCGATGACCAATGCCACCTGACATAGTCAGACATTGTGGCGAGAGAGTCAATACTTGCTGCCCTAGTCGCAAGCGTCTCCACAATGTCGTCTTGCATAATGCTACTTCCTGTCAAGAAAGACTGGTCAGGCCATTGCCGACAAACAATTTCTTCTCGAAGCGTTTCCAAAGCACTCCTTGTAGCAGCGAATAGCTCATCAGAGCTCTTCGCGTGACGTCCTGTCTTTAGTTTGTGTTCACCGGTGAGGATAATCGTGTCGATGGGAAATAAATCTGGATCACAGTTATCGCAACATCGAGTCCCTGGTGGAAGTGCAGGTCGGTCCAGAAGTTGGACTGGAGAGAATTTGAATCAATCAGATGTTTTGGAAGCAAGTGAGTTGGGACGTACTCTTAGTGTCATTCTCAAAAAAGTTGTTCCAGGCAATACGGCGGCATTTTGTGGTGACAAGGAATTGAATGAGGTACTTGTAATCACGAGCTTCCAGTGCTGATACTGCCTTCCTGGCCCTTCGCCTCTTTGCTGCTCTTAGCCCTTGATCATCAGCATAGTCGGCATCGAGTTCAGCAACACTGAAAGCCCGTTCGCGCAGAGCCACCGCTTCGTCTGCATCACTGCCGCGGACTTCAACATGACCCTGAGCACCATCATCGCAACTCGCTTGTGACTCTGCTTCGTCTTCGCTCGCCTCTCTATCCACGTCCACGTCCTCATCCTCTTCGTGGTCACTGGACTCGTCCTCGCTGACAAAATGCTTGATGTAGAAAGCCTTCGTGATGTACACAATTGCCTCGGCCAGACAAGCTGCATCCCTGCCACAGCGCCCTATCTTTTGGACCAGGGAGCACATTGTCCGTGGTTGATGCCACAGGCAAACACGTTCGATATGGGGAAAATCTATTCCCTGTTTGAAGAAGGTCAGCTCGTACTAGATTTTGTCTCAGCCTTGAAGCTTACTGTTCCCAGAGCATCAGTAGCGGGCACAATACGCAGTTGTCCGTCTTCAATGCCTGTCTGAATACAACTTTTCCGTTCCTCGCTGATCGCACGATGGTAGAATTCAAAGACATCCGGAGACATCGTGTCAGGTGCGTTCATCCGAAAGAAATCTTGGATTTTTTCCGCATCCTGACGTCCATTTGTGTAGATCAACGTTTGCCGAATGTCTTCAGGATGAACCGCACCTTGAGGGAGGAGTGTCATCAGGTCGGCGTACGAATCTTCGGGGTGCTCGATGAGGCGGACTGACAGTGCGATATTAGGTTTCTCGTTCGATATCGCGATGCGGGCACAGTTCTGCGGTAAGCCCAATTTGTGCTGTATATCGAGAATAACATCGCGGGGCATTGTTGCAGATGCTACAAGCACAGGCGTTCCTCCAGGCAAGCGTCCCCGCATCAGGCCAACCTTGCTATAGTCAGGCCGGAAATCATCGCCGCCCCACTCGCTGATAGAATGTGCCTCGTCGATGATGAGGCCGATTACATTATCTTGGAACTGCTTTCTTGAGAGGACCTTCTCGTGGAACTCAGGGCTTATTGCCGTCTCAGGGCCCACAATTCCGACGCGATAAATGTTCGATCCAAGTCCCTATTGCGGGGGCACAGAAGAACATGTTCCGAAGCAGGTAAGTCATCCATCACCTCCCAAAGCGCCACATAATATTCTTACCTTGATAAGATCATCACGTCCAACACTCTGTGATGTTATGGCGACTGCGGGGACACCCTTGCTGCTCAGCAAGTCCGCCTACATGCTTCAACTGAGTTCCCGCTGCTTCGACTCAAGCAACTACTCACCTGTGAGTTCATTAAGCCCGTCAACGGCCCTACCATCAGGAGAATCTTTTGGCAACTCTCGTCGGTGTTTCCAGGGCTCCAGTAGTAAAATAATGGCACCCAGAAAGCCATAGTTTTTCCAGCACCAGTAGGGATGTCAAGAATTGTGTCGATACCCAATAACATGTTCTTGCCCGCTTCCTCTTGATAGTCCCGAAGTCTTTCGATTCCAAAAGTCTCGCAGAGCTGTTTCATACCATTCCTGAACCTTTCCATGTCAACGGAGACTAGTGGCTTGAATGGCATCGCGACGTTGCTCGAAGTCACAAGCAAGAGGGGTTCTGAGGGGTTATCAGCATAAAATGTGCCTCCATGACTCAAATTTTGTCCAGTCCGAGATTTTTTTACATCGGCAGTCTTAGAATTTGCTACGCTATCCTCTCATGTCTTCAGATACGCCATTCGAGGAGATTTTTTTTGTCATTTTCACGAAATTTTTCTAAGTCGAAACAACCCGTGGGAGAAATCCGACCGTCCTAAAACACGAGATTTTGTTCCAGTCCCTATTTCGCGGCTGCGTTGATCGACTGTCATCAACTCTCCGCGACTTCAATAGGGACTGGTTCGAGTCTATATATAATATTAGGAAGGATAAACAGCACTATGTAATGCTTTCCTACACCAACCTGAACACATCTTGTCTCTTCAACTTTTGAACCACAACGATGAAGGCGCACGACATACTGTTCTACCCGAGCCCAGCGACATCAGCACTAACCCTTGTGTTCACCAGGTTCTTGCGATTCTCTACAGCGGCGGCAAAGCAGCTGAGGATGAGCCTCGTCTTCTGGGTACAGTCGAGAACCAGGCAATTCACATCCTTGGGCCATGCTTGCACTCGCTGACCCATTTTGTAGCTAGGTCACCGCGACTCGTTGACATCTTTGGGACACAAATACGTTGGTATGTCTCACTTACTTGTTGGAAGACAATAGCTAACAATCTCCTCCATAGTTTCCGACGCCAAAGAGGGACCCGACAGCGACTTCCAGAAGCATCTCGTCGATGTGCGCCGCTTTCCGCTTGACCTTGTGGGCATCGCACTGATGCTATTAAATAGGCTGAGGTCCTAATCACGACCCCCTTCCATCCCGGCTACCTCACTCGCGATCTCATCGAGAAGGCGAAGAACTTAAGATTTGCATTACCGCTGGTGTCGGCTCTGACCACATCGACCTGAACGCCGCTGTGGACCACAGAATTCAGGTCCTGGAAGTGTCCGGCTCCAATGTCGTCTCGGTCGCCGAGCACGTCATCATGAGCATCCTCCTCCTCGTCCGCAACTTCGTACCCGCTCACGAGGTAAATCCATCGAGGTTTTAGAATACGACACACAAGGATGACCAATTTCACAGATGATTGAACGCAGCGAATGGCAAGTCTCAGAAGTCGCTAGGAACGCCTTTGATCTTGAAGGAAAGGTTGTCGGTACCATTGGTGCAGGCCGCATCGGTTACCGTGTCTTGCAACGGCTGGTTCCCTTTGACTGCAAGGAACTTCTGTACTACGATTACGCTCCTCTGCCTCCTGGTACGACCATCATTCATTGTATGGATAATCGGACCTGATCAGGCGTTTAGATGCAGCCAAGGCCGTCAACGCCCGCAGGGTTGAGGATCTGAAGGTTTGTGCAGCTTTCTCTGTATTTTCACTCGTTTTACCGGTTGCCTTAGGACTTTGTCTCCCAATGCGATGTTGTCACGGTGAACTGCCCCCTGCACGAAGGAACAAAGGGGCTTGTCAGTGCAGAGCTCCTGAAGCATTTCAAGAAAGGCGCCTGGCTCGTCAACACCGCCCGCGGCGCGATATGTGACAAGGATGCTGTCGCCGAGGCTCTTGAGAGCGGGCAGCTTTCAGGTTACTCTGGTACGTTATCATTTCGCATTTGATTTTGACCCTTTTGATTTCAAACCTTCCTAGGTGACGTGTGGAACGTCCAGCCGGCCCCTAAGGACCACGTCTGGCGCACAATGAAGAACCCCCTTGGCGGTGGAAATGGATTGGTACCGCATTACTCCGGAACTACACTCGATGCGCAGGCACGCTATGTCAACGGAGCCAAGAGTATCCTCCAGAACTACCTGGAGGGTAACCTTCAAGAGCCCCAGAATATCATCGTCGGTCTCGGTGAGTCCATGAGATGGAAATTGCAAGCAGGATCTAACCTACCATGTCTCGCAGGCAAATACGAAACCAGGGCTTGTGAGTTAATTAATCCTTCGCTGTAACTTGTTGTGGATTACTAATGTCCTGTTCATTCAGATGGCCAGCGTTAAGATGTTGTATTGTTGTTATCCATGAATACTATGTATCTATCTATGATGCCTGCGCTGTACCTCGTAAAGTGAAAAAATCAATACGGTGGCTGTACCATCATCATCCCGGCATATTGCGCTTGGATCTATCTATGATGCCTGCGCTGTACCTCGTAAAGTGAAATCAATACGCTGGCTGTACCATCATCATCCCGGCATATCACCAGTTGTAAGCCGCGGCCGATGGGCAATTCTGTGGATCTGCCTGAAAGCGGTCGCAGTCACGACAAGGGTTCGGTCGTGGTGAACCAGGTTTTCAGAAATTACTGAAGGCTGAGCATGAGTCGCCGCAGGTCACTAGACTGGTCAAGGGCACTAAAAGCCACCATGGTAAAATCGACCGGGGCTCGCGGGCGCAGAACATGCGATACAGGCAGTCGTTCATCCCTCCCGCTTCACGGCGTCCAAGAGGTGATCCTTAAGGAACTTTTCGACCTTTTTCGCGTTCCTTGCCCAAATGGAGTCCTCGGTGTTGTATACCCGGCAATTATCGAATATTAACTGCGTATCCGCCACAAAGGACTCCACGGTCGAGTACTGATTTGTCTCGAGTTTGTGTTCTATCGTGCTGAAGTCTATAACGGGGGAGAATGTGAGTATCATATTCAAAATGGAGGTGCATGGCTGGTATACCCATTGGATTAGTGATCACGTCATAATAGTCCGGTGCTTCATCCCTGGAGACGGGCTTGAGAAACGGCCAACTTTGAGGATGGGCTTGTAGTTCCTTCAGGATACGCTCCAGGACATAGGTGTCTGTGTTCCTTGGTGGAGGGCGTACTTCACTGCAATGTGACGCCGGTCAGACTAGAGGATGTAAAAATCTCGGACCACTAACCTCAGGGCCATTGTCAGAGTCCAACCGCTTTCGCCTGGAGTGATATTGGATATTCATTCGTCTTGCAGGTAAGAAGCAGAACTTACGCAAACCGGGAATATCTTTAGGATCCACCGTCACACCCTCCGAGGCGCCAGGCTGGAACTGCGGGAGTCCAGGGTACACAATATGCGACTTGGACATTTGGCGAATCTTCTGCATGACCGCTTCCTGCTGCGCAGCGAAAATGGCCGGCTTATCTAGATAATCCACTTTCTGCAACATAGTGCACTGCATGATAGTACCTCCCTCGTAGTCCTTGATGTAGGCTGCCCACACGGACCGGTCGAGCGTTATGTCCTTAGAAAAGCCCTGCTTTTCGAAGTATCCAACGGCGAAGTTGTCAGCGTACGTAAGGAAATGCATCATGTTGGGGTAAGCCTGTTTAATGTGGGCTTTGAAGTAATCCATTAGCATTCCACCGTAGCCCTGTGAAGGGTAAAAGTTCAGAGCGATCTTCTGAATGGGCCGCATGAAATCTATGTCTTACCTTCTCTTGATCTGCAGATGCTGTCGCAAAAAAGACAATCTCAGCGAACCCGCGATGGGGAAACGGTCGGAAGCAAACGGCGCCGACAACTTTGTATCCCCGTTTGATGATGGCGAGGCCTCTAGAATTTGTGTCGAATACCAGTCGCGCAATATACTCCCGAGGCATGTTCGGTAACTGTTTTTGGAACAATGTCTTTAGGCCCGCGAGAATAATAAGAGACCTCGGTTGTTGGTCGTTCTCCACAGGCGTCACTTGTATAACTCCTCGCCGCATCTCCAGTATCGCAATTTTCTCCGTTTTCGTCGGTGGCTGTAATGTAACGCCTCACGAGTGAGTGCAAAATATTGCGGCTTAGGGAATTACGTACTCCAGCAGACGCTCGCGTGCCAGCGTCGACAGTGACGCCAGCAGCTAGTCGCGTGAGTTGGCCCTCATCCATCATGTCCTCTACCTTGACTTTGGAGTCATATTCATTTCCACTAACTATTCCGTGTGTCGCGTCGTTCATCTGGGCTTGCTCCTCCTCGGTTGGAGGAACCACAGATATAGGAGCTGTATGAGCCTTCGTCGTTTTCTTGCCCCTATTTTTTCCAGTTTTCCCACTGCGTCTAATGACAGGCGCTCGGGAGGTCTTTTCTGATCTGGCGGAGGATTTGCCGGCCATCCTGGCAGCGAGGGGTCTGTCTTCCTCGTCGTCATCGTCATCGTCATCGTCCGCGGCACTTAGCGATGATGATGATATGCGGCGCTTCTTGTTTGGCCGCTGTGGTGGGTCGCTGAGGACAGAGGAGGCGGGGGAGAGAGGCGCACTGGAGAAACGTTGTTCTAACAAAATCATGTCAGACGCGTCCATAACGCGGCGCGTTAAGTCTTACCTGGAGATGATGTTGTGTGCGCAGGGCTTACGAGCGACACGGGTACTCTCATCTGCCGCCGCAGTGACACAATACCGTCGTCCAGATATCTGAAGTCCAGTAGTTTGCCAACATCCTGGTCATACACACGTTCAAGACTTAACCATCATACGAGAAGACAGGAGCACACAGAACGCACGTGTAATAGTTCATCGAGGCGGATAGCGACGCGAGTTCGGCGAGCAAACTCCGCTGGGCCAACTTCGGATTCGTCTGCATGGTGCTGTAGCACATCATGTCCGCAAGCGCAGGTCTCAAGGTAGGGCAGATCGGAATCGTCTTCTTCCCCGTCAGAGCCATAATCTCCCAAATTTCCCAGAGACGATGCGTTATTGGTTAGCTGTTGGTCAAGAACGACATCTACGCCGGGAGGTGGATGCAAGCCTGTACAGGTCTTGCACGTCGAACATGGGGAATGGCGAGCAACTTTGAGAGCGCGCTGAGCGCCGTTGAGCTGCCCCATTTGGTCCGAGGCTGGGTATGCAAACTTCATGGCTGCGAAGATGTCGAGCTCGCTGTTGTTCCCGATACGGTATTTATACCAGAGAGCCAGAACTGAGAGAGTCCACTGTGACAGGACCCCCGCATATGCCTATATATGTCCGATCCTGGTGCGGACATCTGAGGTCTGAAAATTGCCCAAGGTCCGATC
>JABCKJ010000061.1:0-81088 GCA_018850815.1 Asterophora lycoperdoides
TGTGTGACTCAGAGGGTGGAGGATGAATATTTGGAATGCGACCAGCGTTTTGTTTTTGCTGATAGCTTCATGTTTTACATTCCACAGAAGACGTCAGAAATGAATGATATGGTGTTGACAGTCGCGACGACCGTAGTATCAGATCAAGAAGGGTCCGAATCCGAGCTATCTCCTTCCCAATCTTACCCAATATACCGCCTTCACGATGGCGCGAATCCCCACCGCTGCCTGGTGATGCATGTCATTCGACACACCTGATATCCTGTGATTCACACCGCGCAGACCCACTCCCCGCATGCGCCGCTCCCGAAGGCACCTCTGGAGCACTACCATGGTAACCTGCTTCTGAGCTGTTGCCATCTTCGCCGGAAAACCAATGCTTCGCTGCATGATGACGAAGCGCCCTGAACGATATTCCGTGGTATGTGGCGTGGCGTGGTCCTCGGTGTATCCATTCACCGCTTTCCAAGACCAGCCGCTCGCATTCGCCAGAGGGAGTGGCGTCCAGAGGGCTTGTAGCGCCTAACTGCGTCGAAGCGCATGTGCCAGCGTGGGTTCCGGGGTGCATCCTTGGATATAGACCTCAACCACGAGGGAGGAGGCAATCTGTGGTGGGCGTGACGGAACGTCTTGAGATCAAATTGGGAGGGCACACTCGATCCGCACTGGAAGTCTAGATGGAGGCGCCGGATGGGAGGAAAGTCTTCATGACGCGCTGCAGTCGTGATGTAAGGACCCAGGCAGCTGCTTAGGCGGCGAAGACGAGGGACATAATCGGGGAAGTCCCGGCTAAGATCATAGACGGCATCAGCTGGATCCAGGTTTTATACGATGGTGCTAGGGAGCTGAGCTGTTCTAGGAAAACGCCACAAACATCAAGGGTGCCTCGAATCTCGAAGGATCGTAAACGCGGAAGACGAAGTGTTATAACATTGGATGGCTCCATCAACACATTGCGCAAGATGAGAGTTTGCAGATTTGGTATACTTTGCATAAGCGCAGCACCAAAAGGATACCGGGTGACTTTAAAAAACGCGGTTCATCGATGTGCAGGTTGACCAAGCCAGAGAGTATCGGTGAGCCCAAACATAAAAGACACATATCAAGTCGCAGTGTTCTCAGCTCTGCCTTCGCGGATCCCGCAAACATATCGTGGAGAAAGACCGCCTTTTCCGCGGATTGCAAGGCTTCTCAGGCGGGGCGCAGCTCGAAATAAGGCTGTTGGGAGGGCGGTCGCACGCCTGAGGTCGATGGAATTTGACTGTGCGCGATGCACTGTACGTGCCAAGATGTAGCTGACCTTCGTGGCCGTCGTCGACGTCCATGAGCAAGGATCAAGTTCCAGATCCAGCGGCACGTCTTTGGAACGCAAAATCATGAGTTGATCTTCTCTAGAAGACACCGGCGGCTGTCAGAATCTCTTCCCATGAAGAAACGAGACCACAATGCCGGGGAAGCCAATGGGTTACTGTGAACCAGTCTCTCCCGTCTGCACTAGTAGCTGAGTTCCAGTCAAAGATTGCGGCGAGTATTTCTACAGGGAGGCGCACTATGGTGCTCAAAGAGTTCGGACGTGTTTTTAAGGCCACGATTGAGGCTTCTGGAGAGCGTATGTCGTGTTAGATCTCTGCGTCAAGTTCGACGAACGTTGCATCGAGATTCAGATAAGTCCTGGTTGGCATCTAACCGTAGAGGCGTGAGTGAATGAACAACGTCAATGCACAAATAATGCTCAAAAGCCAGCAATAGTATGTACTTACCTTCTATAAACCGGTGACCGTCCCACATACCTTCTCGGACTCCTATTTAACTGCAGCAAACTTGTATGCATCTTGTGGGTGTGCCTCTTGATAATAGCCCCTGTTTGCGCGGCCTTTGCCGACCCTCTGGTCCGTGCGCGCGTCGTCGTTCATATATAAGGCATTCCCGGCCCGTCTAATTCCTTGTCCACTCTGGCCTTTTGGCTTAGATCAAGTGTAGTATCTGTTCTTAATAGTTTAACCACTATTATGGAGGCACCGCCTTCATTTTTGGTTTCATTATTTTTGCCGCCCCAGTCGCCTGTGCTCTGCTTGCAACACAGCGATGTGATGACCTTGCCGCTGCACTGCTGGCTTGTGTCGTCGGGGGTTCTTTCACTTCTTCCCTTTTCCTGCTCTTGTGGCGCTCGTCAAATGACGCAGCCGTAGCAGATAGGAAATGGATGATTGTGGATTTCCTTGTTCTTCTTTACTTCTTCCCTTCTCTGGTCTCTGGAATATGCTGGACTGCACTCAGCTTCTGCGGGCATTGAACGGCATTCTGCAAGTCGGCCGCTGTCAAGCCTTTCGCAAGTCGTTTCGGCTGCCTGTGATAGCCTGTAATTGATCAGTGGCACTCGCTCGTTCGGCAACTTTGTATTGTGCACGTGCAACCATGGTTTCGCAGTAACGACGGACGTGATGACGGACGTTCATCATCATGTCAATTGACATGCACCGGTCGGTGTACTTGAAAAACTAATGCTCAATGTCGACGATGGCTACGAATTCCCACTTCCTTCCATGCCAGATGCATCTTCTTTACCAATGAAACATCTTTGTGAGTCACTGCAGACGTCGTCAATTCGCTCATGCACATCATGATCTTTCAATTCAAGCTTTCAGTGAGCACCCTTCTGGTCTTGATTCCTTCATCTTTGACATGGTGTCGCGATAGCTTTCCAGTATGACACTTCTGACCAGGAGCCACGTCCGTGCCCAACATGCAACGACTCCAGTACGCCCATGGCATCCCTGACTCCCATGTCTTACGCCGACTCTCGACCCACGCAGCGTCATTGAGAAAATGGAAGCAAGTTCGGGAACTCAACATGTTTTGCCTGTCTACATTGTTTTCAAAACATACGCTTTGGAAATGCGACAGCGAATCCTGCGGGTGGACGTCAGACCTCGAGTGCGTGCGTGTTTTTCCAACGCACCGCGCTATAAGTAACCATCTTTCACTTTCTTCAGCTGGCAGCCCCGACCATCGATTCAACCACGACCACCACCAGCAATGGCTGAGATGAACCCCTTGTACCGGACAGCGGAGGAAATATGGCACAGACCTCCGTCGCATATCTACGAAGGCCGCTCGCTCAAGGAACCACCTCTTCGCATTCAAAGCATTGTGCCGGACGCATGATTTGGCTCTCATGGACTACCTTAGACCTAGCACGCCGCTACTATCACAACGAATTCAAGCTTCCACGGGTACCGTCTTGGTCTTTCAATCAAAGTTGGGGCCCGCCTCACTGGAGCCAAGATTTTTCCGTGAAACTTTGAGCGCGCTGGGTGCGATGGCACTGCGTATACGGTATTGAATATGTATGATGGAGGCACCCGTGGCCCGTGGGTCCCGTCTAATATGTACCCCGAGCGTACCACCGCGGCATCTCGAAATAGAATTCCGGTGCGATAGGCATGAATTATCAAGTTCGCTCAATTAGTAAACAGACTGACATTCAGACATTACTCAACTTATATCTCATCTATGTAAACTTTCCTCTTCCCTCGCGTCGTGTGCACTGCATGGAGTATTTCAATGCCAGTCAGCACGAATTCAGTATGCACCACCGTGTGGAATGCGGTGAGGAAAATGAAACGTGTATGAACGGGTTACGGGAGTGCCCTGTTACATATTCATGGCAACGGCTGCCGAAACACAGCCTGAGTGAGACAGAGAAGGAGGAGGACATACCATGCGCGCGGTCCATGCCCAGTCGCAGATGAGAGAGCGCGACGGGTCGAGCACCTGCCGAGCTCACTATGGATGTCAAGGGACCTTCAATCCCAGACACCTCAAGATGCCCTTACCTTCAAGGTAAGTTAAGTAAGTACCTCACCTCGCGGCAATACATGTACAGCTGCTGTTCCTCCCTGTCCTGTTCCTGTCCTGTTCCAACTTCCTCCATGACATATTTGCTCTGAACGCACCCGTTCTCCCACTTGCACGAAAAAGGCAAGACACGTTTTCCTCCATCTGCAATATGAATATCTATTTCCAAGTGGATATTTAGTGTTCACATGCTCGTGGAGCTCCGAACTCTGCGGCTAAAATTGGGAAGAACACTTCCTGTCATGGTAATGGTAATGATATTGCCGACTTGTCGATCGACCGCCGATCGTGCCACAAGCGAAGCTATGTAGCTACTTATGTATAAAGCAAGTAAAGATGGAATGGAGGCCCTTGCCCTCTCCCCCGACATCCGACCAAGCGTGCCAGAGCTATGCCTTCCGCGAACTCCTCTGCCACCGTGCCCCTGCGGGGTGCTGTCGTTGCTGCTCTGGCTATGACGTGGGCATGGGGCAACATTGCTGGGAGCGTCGGTGAGCAGTTTCACGTGG
The DNA here is from genome assembly GCA_018850815.1 of Asterophora lycoperdoides. Classification (NCBI taxonomy): domain Eukaryota; kingdom Fungi; phylum Basidiomycota; class Agaricomycetes; order Agaricales; family Lyophyllaceae; genus Asterophora; species Asterophora lycoperdoides. The sequence continues at coordinate 4,368 of JABCKJ010000061.1, forward strand.
TGTTGCTCTTTCCGAGACTCATTCTTCGTGTTTCGAAAGGCCTGAACGCGTTGATCAAGTCTAATCAGCAGAAGAGCCGTTTCAAAAAGGCCGTGCCCCCACCCACCGTACTTACGATCAACACCAACGGTAAGCCCACGACTTACCCTTCTCATATATATCATATATCATAGACCGCTGACGCGTGAACACCATTCCAGATGTTCTCAAATCTGGCATTGTTCTCGCCGTTGCCTGCGCATTCATTGCAGTGGTCTCCTCCATCTTCGTCGGCCTGATATTCTTCGCGCCCGCACACGCGGCGCGCACCCTCCGCGCCCAGTCGCTCTTCCTTTTCATCTGCTCCTTGTGGCTGCTCGCGACCCTGATTCCATTCACCCACTTCTTCGCAACGCGCAGCGCTAGAGTCTCTGCGTCAATCAACGGCGTCAAGCTTCCTGACGCTGTTATTAAAGCAGCCGAACAGGCGCAGGGATCTACCAGCGTCTACAAGCATATTTCATACCGTATGTTCCCCGGGCCCCGAAATTACTCATATAAACATTTACTTACGGGATATATGTGCAGTGAGATTGGTCGCAATTATTCCATGGATCACATTCTTTTTCACAGTCGTAGCTGCTGTTGTGCTTTTGGTCGCTGGATCTGCTCGACAGACCCGTGATGTACCCGCTGTACCCGCCGAGATTCGGACAGACGATGGAGGCAAAGAGAAGACCGAGATAGCCGCAGTTTGAGCTATAGTTGACTTCTACACGCCACATTTCCCCCGTCTAGTATCGCTTCCAGTCTGCTTGACAATCTCCTTTACCATGAATTCTGGATTGCAAGAATTGTTTGTACTTTGAGTGTAATTTTGTTCTCTATGTTCTCTAATATATCCCACCCGCGACCTCTGTCAAAGCAGGCTTTTACGAATTCTCTTCGAATGAAAGGGAGCCTACAACACGGAGCGAATGGATCCCCGGAAGAGAGTGAAAGACATAACTGCGCTGATCTGGAGAAAAGGAAAACCTGCTTACACGCTGGTTTTTCTCGAAGCATTGTTTACATAGAGGTCTTGACACACGTAGTGCTGGAGACCATGACGTGTTGACGAGTACGTTCAATTGTCCAAGAGATCCGGCCGTTCCTCCGACTTCTTGATGTCCAAGTCTCAGGAACAGGATGGATGCTCAACAACGCCTCGTGCAAGAGACATTTTTGAAATCAGACGTCGGTGGCGCCGAGCTATTCGAATATGTAGATGTCCATCAAATATCAACATATGAACAGGAACTCGACGCCCTGCCAAGGACGACGACTACGTTTGTGAGCTGTGGGGACTCTGGGGAGACCAGTGGGACCAAAGTGGGAGGCATGGGGACACAGTCCACGGTGATCGGGATTCGGAGGGGAAAACAAGCCTGTGATCCCAAGCTTAAGGGGCGTCAAGTGATCGTCAAGTGATGGGAGATTTCGAATTTGACCATGTGGCCGTCTTGGCAGTCATAAAACTGGAGTCAAATCACGGGTCGACCACACAAAAATACTCCAGTGCTCCTCCTTTCGTCAAGCTTAGGCCCCAGCGCAGCCCAGAGCTTCACTGTAAGCGGGAGAAGTGACGTGAGCAATCCCGGTAAGCGGCCAACACAAGCGAAAAGATTTCTGACTCCTTGGAAACACAATTGGTGCCCCGAATTTCTGCTTCGACTCCGAGCCCCTTCTATCACAGGGAATTTCGGGAGATTGGATCATCGCTGCTATGCAATCGAATGCCAAATGGCCAGATGTAGTACTCGACAATGGCATAGGTATTGGTCGTGTGAGGCCTGCTTTGGATAATTTATCGTTCAACGGCCGCAAGTCAAAATAAGCAAAGGCTTTCGAGGTAACTGAGCCATATACCATGGCAGGCCCAGGCAGGCACATTGCGCGAAAACCCACCAAATTTGTTCAGAGCTGAGAGAGAGAAGATATTGATTCAACCAATGCCACGCATCCAGGATCAAAATGATGGTAACGGATCTGAATTCGGCGTTCTTCGCGTCGATCGCGCTGAACCGTAGGAATTTGTTTCTGGTGCTGCTGGGGCGCTCACCATAAGGACGTGAAAAGGAAACGTACAAATAGGATGTACTTGCCTGTACTTTCAGACCAATAAGCTTGTCTATAATTACCCCGCATTCCCCACCGGGGCATACGGGGCCCCGCACTCCGGTGTTAAGGTTTTGCGACTGTTCAAATTCCTGTCCGATTGGGCGTTGCAAAGGCTTGTGGTGCCTGACCATATGGCTGCGGCGCCATAAACTGCTCCCGCCCAAGCCTTAGTTCAAAGAGCGCGACGTACCCTCGCCACACGAACACCACAGCCCAAGGCCTCTGGACAATCATAAACCCGCCGTCAGCTGATCGATTAAGGGTGACTTTCTTGAAGGAGTAAGGAAAACCGCACGCTGGCTGACAGAGTGTACTTACATTAATCTCTAGATCCCCGTTGTATGGGAAATCAAGAACTGAGATGCTGGATGATTTGAGGCATATAAAATGTCGGACGAGAAAGAGGATGGCTTTTGTGCCCGTGTACAGACTTTCACCATGTCCTCTCCCGCCGTCCCCTTGAAAAGTGCCCGTATCGCTGCTCTTTCGATAGCTTGGTCATGGGCGATCGTCTCGTCCAGCACAGGTAAGTCCGCACGCCGCCCTCTTGTATTCCTCGCATGTTAAAACGCCACAGGCCTGAACGCCTTGATCAAGTCCAACCGCTCAAAGAGCGCTCTCAAGGCCAAGGTACCCCCACCAACGCGCCTTGACATCGACGTCTCCGGTATGTTCTGCCCATCGCCTCCCGCTCCATATTGGCTCATCCCGAACTCCAGATGCCAACAACAGCGGTATCGTGCTGACGACAGGTTCGGTCCTCATCGGCATCCTCACGTACCACATGGTCGTTGGCATGTTCTTCCCCGCCACGCGGAATTTCGTCAACCGCACACTGCGCACGCAAGCCTGGCTGCTCACTTTCTGCTGCGTCTGGCTCTTCGCATGCGCAGTCCCCTTCACGTATATTTTCGCCAACCACAGCGCCAAAGTCCGCGCCTTCATCGGCGCGACTGAGCTTCCGTCCTCCGTCATCGAAGCGATGCAGAAGCAGAGCGGCACGTCGGCCAAGTACAGCACCCTGTCGTATCGTGAGTGTCCTTTGTGTGTATGGGCCCATAGGCGGTAATGTTGATAATGTGATGAATCGTAGTGCGATTGGTCGCTATCTTCCCTTGGATCACGCTCCTGTTCACGGCCATTGCTGCGTTCGTGCTGTTCAAAGCCTCGAACCATGTGTCCGAGGCGCCCATTCTTGCCAACGAGTCCGTATCGTCGGCGGAGGAGAAGGCCACAGAGCAGCGTGAGGAGCGCGTAGAGGAGAAAGTTTGATTTTGTACCCATCAGCTCCAAATCGTATACGCATTTCATCTGCATCGTCTTCCTCAGACGCCTGATAGTAAAGCGAGTTGGGTGCATTCGGGCTCAAAAGTTCAGAGACCTCTCCACACCTGCCAATGATGAGGAGAATGAGGCGAAGGGGGCAACGTCTAACAAAATATCTTTGTGAATGTCGTTCGGCTTGAGTCGAGATGAAGTGGTCGGGCATGATGCGGACACCGCACAGCGCAGACGATGACCAAGGATTTGTAGACCTGAGAGATATGATTATAGAATAGACGATATGGCTACACGTAAAATCCTGTTCGACCATCTTTAGACATGAAAAAGGATATATAAGGAGTATCACAATTCACCTGGGTATATAGGCTTGGACAACGACAGCAAGCTCTCTCCACACATCAAACGGCGCCCGTTCCAGCAGGCCACCACCAATAGTATAGCTTCGACGTGATCCAGAGGAATATGAAAGCGGAGACAAGGAGCATCGCGATACGGAAGCTCTTGAGACCGCCTTCTCCAATACCAAAAGCTCGCGCAGCACGGTCGGACGTGTTCGTCAAGGCTGCGCCGAATGCACTGAAGCGATCTCCCTGCGCACTGTATCAGTATCAGCAATTAGTCCTCAAAGTGTAGAGCTCACTGTCTCATCCAGCATCAGGTTCTGGCGTTCCACATCTTCGTGTATATCTGTCGTAATCTATATGCTTTCAAATGAGATACGACGCAGTTGGGTGCTTCTGGACACTCACACCACGTAAAGTCCGTATCTTTGTATGGAGCTCATCTAACCTCTGGTCGTTCTGTGACTCGTATGTATCCTCTACACGGGATCTGGATGTCGACATGAGTTGTGTATAGACGGTGCTGTTGCAGTGTAGTTGGTGTTGGTGTTGAGTTACCGGAGGTGACAGTCACATGTGACATGGGACGATTATCATTTGAGTTGCCGGTGACTCTCCGCTTTCTAGTACCAATCTGTCTCTCAGCTCTTTCCAGTCGCTTTGCTTCTCGTATCCCATGGCCCGCGGTGGCAAATTTTCAATTTCAATGTTAAATAATCAACCTCTGCACTCGTTCCAACAACAGTCCACGAAGTACTGCTGCAATACGCCACTCAACACTCAATTGGACCAGATATACGAGCGCCAGCGCGACGCGACGTCACGAGTAAACACTGGCCTTTGATGAAATAAATTGCTAACCTATAGGGGCCTTCTGCACTGCGTTTCTTTGTTTGTCTCTACGTTATTCTGCCAGTGCTGTCTCGTGGCTGTCTCTCATACGTGTAGCTGGAAATCCTCCATATACCCGAAAGTTTCTTAAATTTGACTTGGTTCGCTGCTCCCTCTTACGGTATGCACAGCACCTCATGGTGCATCCCATAAACGTGAGTCTCACTGACACTTGGGACAAACAAGATACCTCATTCAATTTCAAGGGAGACCCTGTGGTACAAGGTACATCTGTCGATGACTTTTGCTAGCTTTCGCTTCACAATTTAGGTTCCTTCTCTAGACGTCCACGCACCCCGTACGTGCGAGATGGCATCCGAACTGTTGTATCTTTCTGACCTGGCGTACTTTGTGAATACATTTCGCTAATCTCTCTCGATACAGAAATCGGAGATAGGCCTTCAAGCTTCGTGCTGTAAGTTCCAATGTCGGCTCGCTATCTGCAGGGAAGCGATATCCAAGGCTGACCAGGGACTCGCTGGAGGGATGGTAATACAGATATTGTGAGGTGGAAGCCACGCTTGGTAGTTTGCCTTTGTCTATAGCCGCTGAGGAAAAGGGGGCGAAATCGGGTACGCGCCTTCATTTTACTGATGATTCTGTTGTCATTTCACTGCTCCAAGTTCTCTATCAGGAAATGGACCCAGAGCGCAGAGCCCGCCAGATGTTGAGGCACTCATTCCAAATCGAAAATCGAAAATCGGCTAAATTCGCTGCCCACGCCATGCTGGTGAATGCGGATTGCACCAAGTCTTACTGACGCCTATGATGAATGCTTCATTGCCCCATTTTAACGCCCGTGAATGGGGTGTAATGTGAATTCACCCTAGTACCCCAACAGTTCCATACTATCAGGACATCAAGAACACAGCACGTGGGTAGCTAGCGAATTTGGGGATCTGAAATAAACGGCGGTTGGAGAAATTCGCTGTTTGAAGTTGTGCCATGATGCTCACTGTTGATCGCTTGGCCCGCAAGAGCACACCTGTTGAGAGAAACAGAAGCCCACCTCGCGAGCCTCCTCGCCGCACTGAAAGTACTCCCGATCCTGCAGCGAATTCTGAGATCAACATTCGCCCCCACACATTCACCGAAATGTTTTTCACGAGGAGGTTTGACAGACTACCCACACGCTGCCTGTCAGCCTGTCATTTGACATGAGATGCATTCGAATTCCTTTTTTGGTGATTCTGAGGGTACCCATCCCTTAGTACTTCTCCCGGATCAGAGGATGGTGGGAGACAATTGGATCGTCTTGCGTCGGAGGATACTTATCCAGTCCGTCCTGTCAACGAGAAACAGTCCAAAGATCGATGTCGGTTACAAACGGTGTAAATTGATTGACTCGGACACAGGTCAGAGTGTTTGCAGAGGAGCCTTCCTGAGCTCCCTACCCTGACATACGCGGCCAGATTGCCTGCAACGGATGTATAACTGACTGTCGAGTCTTTATTGTCGAGTTTTTTTCGACTAGAAAGTTTTCGATCTGCCTTACTTGTGTTAAATAAATTATGGCTCCCAAATAAAGGTCGTGACCTCTGTTTGGTTTCTTGAATCTCTTCCGCAGAAGGTTGCTTAAGGGTTCTGGATGCTGTCAGGTCTATAGTTCACTGTTGGTTCATTGTCAAAAGTTGTCCTCCGATTCGGAGCTCAATCCGAGCTCCGGAACATCTGGCCGATCTTTCAACAATTTACATAATCCACATGCTCACCCCAAGCCTTGAGCAATGAGCTTGCATCACAACGCCTGCTTCTAACTTGTTTCCGACCATTCTGTAGCGGCAACGGATGGGCCCTCTGGCTCGAATATTGGCACACTATGGCAGGCTTTCTCCGCAAAAAATCTAAACCAGATCCGCCGAGCAAGCCAAATTCCGCCCAATCACCTCCGACTTCTTCCTCTGTACCATTATTTGCCCGGTTTGCCCAAACTCAACAAGTGCAGGAATCTCCGAGGCTTGTATCGTCTCCGATGACTCTTTCTGGGACCAGGAGGGATGCGGCTGCGCCGCATCATCGGGAAGGGAGGACCGTTGCGCAGGTCGCCGCGCAGCCTCGACGTGATGCGGATGCGGAAACGAGAATGCCGCGAAATCAGTCATACACTCCAGGGAGGTTTGACGGCAATCCAACTGAGCAGGCCAAGAAAGCGCCAGCTCCCCGTCAGCACTCGCCTACGCAGGACCATCCGCGACCGACGTCTCGGGTTTACAAGCTTGATAGACCGCTACCACAACCTCTCGGGTTTGACTTCGAGGCGCATACTCCACAACACAGACCGCTATCCGTTGACTATTCGTCTCCACTCCAGGGAGAATACGCCCACCTCTGGAGTATGATTGCAGGGGAAGATACACAAGTGGACTCTACGTCGACGAACGAAATGACGCCTTCACAAGCACCATTCAAATCCAACCATGCGACTCGCAGCCAGGCCATAACCTCACCTTTGGTTCAGGAGCCCTTCCATTCCAGCAACCCGACGAGTCAATCCATGACCTCACCTCACGACTTTACCTTGACGAATGAAATGACGCCTGCAAAAGTACCCAACCAGGCGACGGGCGGCCAGGCCATGACCTCACCTTTCCAGGAGTCCTCCCGATCCAACTACGCGTCAATCAGTCAACCCATCATCTCACCGCACACCGCCGTGGCTGTCGTTAATCAACCAATACGACAGGCAAGCCCCGGAGGCATTTCTAGTCGCCTACCTGGCGCACAAAAATCCACTCCTCTTTCCACGGCCTCCTTCGGCCATGCATCCGCACTCGACGGCGCTGAACATGATTTCCGCTGGCAAACTTTGACTCCCCAGCCGTCGAACCGGTCCCTGTCACAGCGAGACGATGCTTCAGGGGCGTCTGCAAGCAGGACTACCCTCTTTTCCGACGACACTCAGCACGATGGACGGCCTAACGATTTTTCGGAGACGCGACCTGTGAAATCTTCCGACGGACCGAGTTCAAGGACCCCTGATTTCTCTTCAAATGAGGTAATTATCTATTCTTTTCTTGATATCGTCTTCGTGTCGTACTCTGGAATGGTGCCCTCACCGCCTGCACAAATCTTCGTCTTGCCATGTGTGAGACTTCAAGATAGCTGGGGCACAGTACGAGCTGCCGTAAAGCACGTCATGGTGTGGAACGCAATTTATGCTCTGTCTTCATTCTCCTGTCCATTTTCTGATGTTCACACGCCGCCAACAGGGTTTTCCAAGTCCGTCGTCGTCTCCAAAATGGAACCGGAAGTCTTCAAAAGCGAAGTCTCCAGGACAGCCGTCAGCGGTCTCAGCTTCGCAGATATCCGTAAGCTTTCTCCTGCGGCGTTCGATGACGTCGCACTGAATTCTGTTATTTTAGCAGGGCGTGATAGATGGCAACCGAGCAAGTATGGCCCAGTCCCAACCCAGCTGGTCAGAGGCTCGTAAATCGTACCACCAACCTTCAGACGACATGGGCACCAACTTCAGCGCATCCGACGCGTCAGCCCTGCAGCAAGTCAAACATACACCCCCTCAGGATATCCATCGTAGCCACGTCTCACCGCCCGCGAACGCATACGTATCGTCGCAGCACAGAATGGTCATTTCTAATGCCCCACAGCCGCGTCGAAACCCGTCCAACGTGAGGTCGACGAATGGTGCTATTACCACTGGGAAGCCACTGATCTTTGCGGCAATGGGAACTGCAGATCAGACAGGAGTATCAACGCAACCTCGTCCCATTCCTGTTTCTAACGCCCGCCATGCGGACCAACACAAGACACGATCCCCGCCCGCCTCTCTTCCTCCCTATGCCCAGTCGCAACCCCAGCCCCAGCCCCTGTCGCAGCCCCACCCCCAGTCGCAGCCCCAGCACCGACCACGACCACGACCATTGGCGGATACTGCAACCAACCACACAGGCCATCCTGCTCCTCCCACATCCATGCATCCAAACCAACCCCAACCCATCCTTCCTCCAGTTCCCCCGAAGGATTTCCCGCCGTCTCACACCAGTGTCCCGTCCGCCGAGCATACGCGCCAGACACCCCCTCGGACCCGACCTAGCAAGACCCGCGCACCTCAGCCCTCCGCCGATTTCTCCATCCATTCACACACGAGCACCACCAGCGCCTCTCACCAGCGCTCGCCAGCCAAACGGCCTGTAACACCAAGTCACGGCCAGAGCCAGGCGCGGCCAATGCTGGTGGAGCGCGAGGTTCTGCTTGACGAAGACCCGTTCGCCAAGGTCGACGGCGTGAAGATATTGAATGGTGCGACGTCACGGGCCCCTAGCCCGGGCGGTCACGGCCTCATCGACGGTGCAGGTGGAGGCCCACGGCCGAAGTTGCACGTAGAGATGCTTTCCGATTCGGGCCATGGCGAGCAGGCGAGACCGGGAAGCCAGTCCAAAGTCCAAATGCCGCCATCCCCGGTGTCGTTTGAGAAGACGAGAGTGAGGGAGGTAGAGCCGGAGCCACAGACCGTCGCTCCGCCCATTATTGATGCTGGTGTGGACGGGTCCGAGGATCGCATCACGCCATTCTTGGCTATGCCACAGCTGCTGGCGATGCTCCTTGAGTTCTTGTCATTCTATGATTGGTGCATGATCTTGAGCTTGTCGCGGGAGATACGGTTTATGATCGTGCAGAATCCAGCGCTGAGAGAGACGGTGTTGGAGCGGTTTTTGAAGACAGTAGGGTATGCAAGGTGGAAGTGGGAGCGGGAGCGGGAACCGCTGTCGTTATCGCTGCAGGTGTGTCCTAAAGCTAGTGATGCCTTGTCGTGACCTCACTTTTATGTGATTTTACAGGACCTCAGCGATTATATGCGGGGAGTTTCGACACCCACACACGAATACGCGCGGGTCGCAGCCATCTACGTCCACTCCCTGTCTACTAACCCCACACACCGGGACCAGTCCCTTTACGATACGGTCAAACATCTCGCTGCTTCCACTCGAGCTTACACGCGTGTCCGCCTCCGCCTCCGTGCCCAGGCAGAGAAGGAAGCTGCACTTGCGCGATCCCGCCCGCGCAATGGATCCCGACAATCAAGCCGCGCGCCGTCGCCAACTTCCCAGTCTCAACACGGTCACGGACGTCTGAGCCCACAGTCGCAGCACCAGGCAGGGAGCACTGTGTCATTCCAATCTCCTTTGTTCCGCCTCAAACGCGCACCGCTGCTGCGCGTTTTTGTACCTTCGCCGGACGGTGACTGGTTGTCGGACAAGAGCGTGTTGGAATGCGAGGCGGAGTGCCGTCGTGCGGGCGTCATGGGTCTCCTGCGCATCGGTGACGTGGTGTGGGATGTGGCTGTGGGCGATGAAGGGAACGTGGGCCGTCTCGTCTGGGACGGTAGCTATCTCATCGTGAGTTAATCTTTTCTCCTATGTGGCGCCGCCTCTGATGATGATACTGTGTTCGCCGTTCAGGACCTTGATTACACCTACTCGCCCATTGGAGATCTTCCAAAGTATATTCCAACGTTGGCTTTTCCTCCTTCATATTTCCATCGTGTTATACGCACCGGGCCGAACTCGTCCAATCCGATTGTGCACATTGATCTGCGGCCGTGGGGCGAGGAAATCGCTGCGAACCTGCAACTTCTCCAAGACAGAGTGCGAACGGAGACGTAAGTGGTCCTATTACTACGACGTTTCGCCGAGATTCACTGTCTCCCAGTCCTCAAGGAGCCTATCACAATGTAGTGCGCTGGGTGCACCGCTCTTCTTTCCTAATTCGCCCGCCCATCAGGGGCGCGTCGCGATCTCCTAGCCGCCACGCGAACAGTCGTTCGCCAAATTCGCCAGCACGCATCCCCATCCCCGAGTCGAATCTGTACGTGGATCCTAGCTGGTACGGGACCATCGTCGTCGAGACGGAGGGGACAAATGAGTCGCTGGCGGATCTGCAAGACCGGTGCGGGCCGGGGGCGTTCCCTCCCCGACCGCCGCAGGTGAATGGCCACAAGTCCATTGACCGGGAAGGCAAGCTTATTTTCCGTATCCTGCGGGAGAAGAGGTAAGTGGGTTTTGCCGTCCTCGTGGTCATGATATTCATTCCTTCTGTAGCCGCCCCGGCGAGATCTGGATCCGGGCTGTTTCCCCGAAGGAGCGCCTGCTCTGAACGAGTCAGGTTTCCTATTCCTTGTCGCGCATGGATGACTTTACCAGCTCTAATAATGATCACCACAATTCTACTTTCCAGGTGCACGACACGGACGTTCCTCTTCTTACATTCCATTTACGATAGACTACATGTACAGCTGATTTTCAGGCCGAATAACTCGCGTAGCCTCTTGTAACTTTCTCCTGCTGACATTTTGGATACACACGGAAATCTAACTGTATTACAAGCGAGCGATGCTTTCTTCCTCCTCCCCTGAAAAGTTCATTCCGCAGTTTGCTTTTGTGTATGTATTATGGACGATCGGGTGATGAAGCTAGATAGGGTTTTTTTAAAATGCTACAACTTAAAATATTTGAAATCCTCTGCTGGCGAAGCCCTGTGGGGGATATGGGGAACTTGACACTTAAATACTACACTACGTGCGCTGTGTCTGCCTCCCACCACAGGCGGTCCACGCCGTAGGTGGCGTGCTCCAATGATGAACTCAGGTTATTGCCTGATAATTTTAAAGTTACGTAGAACTGATACTAAGTAAGAAGCCAAATATAGGTAAAGTAGCGCTCCTGTACAGTGTCACATTCCATCCTCTTATACTATATAGCCTCTTGTCCTGGTTCATAATGGCTGAATCCTCAGATCTTTCTCCAGGGACTCCGCCAAATATCGCCATAGACGCTGAACTGGAGCCAAATCGCCTATACGCAGTCCTCACCTACCGAGGCGATCTAGCAGCATGGAACTGGGCATTTTGCGTACCCAACAATTCCGTCTCTCCTATCGGCTCATCTGGCACTCTATTCCACGTTGTAGAAAACGCTGAATCCTCCGTGCAATGGACTTTAGAAGCAGAAACCAAGGATATCGTCAACTCTCCTCTCGTTGTTGCGATCGTTCGACTCGGCGATGTTGGGTTCCTGGGCACCTATGAGGATATTGTTGGACCAGACAGTTTGCAACCTATGTTCAAATCAGTCGCTATTCCAGCGATCGGCTCCACTATTCATCCCGCCGAATTCAGCTCCCGAACTTGGTTCTTGGACGCTATCTGTGTCCTGCACGACTGTGGGGTAGTCACATGCGACGACGTGTGGCTGCTGGAGCGGGAAATCAGGCGGTTTGCATTTACAGCTATGGACAAGTATCTGCAAAACAAGGGTATGTCGCGATTTTTACTTGACCCTGAAGCGGCGTACACAATCAAACCGCAGGTTGGAGCGCGTACATATCAGAGCAGTGCTCTTAACCATAATTTTGTCTGGGGATTTAGATGTCCCATGCAAAATGCTGATACCTTTCTGGTAAGCCTCCCTTCGCCTGCTCGCCGAAATAATGCGGAAGTTTTATTTAGATTGTGGTCTTGATATTAACCCACCATCGGCAGACTTCCCCGAACCCTTCGATGGGTCGATTTTCCGGTGCAGGCAGTTCAGGCGTTGTCATTATTATTCGGGATTCTTGGGATGCACATGAGAAGGTTGAGCATAGTAAACCATGGGAATACTTCTACTGTAGAGCCTTGGCATTTTTTTTGTCGGCTGTTGGGCAGGAAGGGATTGACGTCATGGTGATCGTCCTCGGCAAACTACCAATTCATCACATCATTCAGGGTGATCTTGATTGACTTGAAGTCAGAGTCATCTCTTGTAATAGTAAATGGGACTAACCTAACATCGCAGTCTTTGGTACCTTCGATATTACTTTGAAGGGAGTCGTAGACGTCCCTGGTAGATGGAACATCTCCCACAAATCGGGAGATACCCAGTCAACGGAGATACCCAGTCAACGGAGATACCCAGTCAACGGAGATACCCAGTCAACGGAGATACCCAGTCAACAGTTATGGAGATCAGAATAGCCTGCGGTAGGTGTTGCTTTATTCACCTTTCACTTGCGGAAGTGCCAACTCCTTGTTCCAACTAGTAAGCTCGTCGTAACTATCGAAGTAAATTATGCCCCCCAAAAAAAACTTGGGAGGGAACCGTCTGGTTCGATTCTTTCTCGTCGCTGACCAATGTTTATGCCCTCCCCACCCACGAGTGAGCGGCAGACTCGGAACGGCGTGGGCTGAATTGGAGGATGGGCGCTTTTACTAAAAGCTGTCAAAAACCACAACTGCACAACTGTAATTCAGCCATTGATTCGGAGGCGGGCGGTCTTATGGACCGATTCAATACCACGCTGCGAGCAGAGTCGAGACCACTGTCTGCCCCCACTCGGAATTCAGTCGGCAACTTCATCCATCATCCACCCCGGGACTGTTACCACACAGAAAACGCGATCCCTAAGGCAATGATCTGCAACCCTGTTAATCACATACCTAGCTATTGCTGAGCACGTCGCCGCCGCCGCACCGCACGCGACCCAGAGTCATTGGGTTTGTCAGTGAGCACTTACAAGTGCCATCAAGCACTACGATTACAGGTGGATGGCGCCGCGCTGCCTTTCGACCGTCGAGCATTGGGGTACGTGATGCGCCACAATCGGTAGAGTTGCCGTGTACAGTCATATTTACCAGGGCGGGCCCTCATGCAATTGAATAACTTGGAAACTAAAACCTGGTTTCTCGTCCTCTATCAAAACTAGCACGAGGGCCCCTATTCTCCCGACCGACTTACTCGGGTGGTATGAAAGAGCTTGCAAATAACTGGGACCTAAGGAAATGTAAAAGCGATCAACATTCAACGTTTGAAACACGAGTCAGAGGTATTCCAATGACTCCTGGTTGATTGAGCGGTAACGCCACACAAGAAGGCAGTTTGGCTCCCACACAAGCGAACCTGTGCTGCTACTTTCAGAAGGTTTTGTAGGGCAGGAGGGCGGCAGAAAATGGGCCTAAGTCATGGTCATCGGTGTTTTCAAGTACATCTTCTTGTTGTCTTCTTGTTGTTCGTCCCACCCCCTATTGATTTAAACCCCCGAACGAAATTGGCGACGCCGACTACAAATGGAACAAGGGCACCTACTAAAACACACAGGACGCAGCCCCTAACGAGGGCGTACATATGAAATGAGAAGGAGCAGTGGGTACGCGTGGAAGGTAGGGGCATCGCAATAAAAGTTATACACGAGGAGGGCACGAGGGAACACGGATAATGGATATGCGAGGCGAGAAGATCGCAGCATGCTGGCTGTACACCTAATGCGTTACAGACATACACACATCGACGAGACAGGGATGATACGGTAAATAATAGATGAGGGAAAATAAAAAAGGCAAGAGAAAGCAAACAGCGAAAGCAAGACGGAGTTTAGGAAGACACTGAGACGAATAAAAAGGCCCGGGAGTCGCTTATTTTTCGTCAAGTGACTGCGGCAGAGGGTGGGTGGGCTGCGGAAAATATCGGAGATGTGGATTACAACGTAGGCCGTCGTTTGCGATGTGGATCGTACGGCCAGGTAGACGGTGTAGAAGAAGGCAAGAAGGGCAAATGGTTGGTAGAGGATGTAGACAGCTTAAGCCTGCAGAGAGTGGTCAGTAAAAGCCATGTCTGGTCAGATGCAAAAACACATACCGTAACATCCTCGGCCGCGGCAGTAGCCTCGGCCTCTGGTTCTTCGGGAATAGTTTCGCCAGTGGGGGCAGTAGCAGCCGGCTCTTGTCCTTCGACCGGAGCAGCGGCCTATGGTGACAAAATCAAGAAGTTTAAATCAGCACGAGGTTACAAGAGCGATGTTAAGGGGAAATCGGCATCCGAAAGTCGGTTAAAAATCAACGAACCTTGGACGCAGGTTTCCTTGAGCCTGCGCGTGACGCAGGTTTGGCAGAGGCAGGTTTGGCAGCGGCGGTCGAGGCAGGTTTAGCAGATGCCTTCGACACGGGCTTGGCCGATGCTCTGGAGGCAGGTTTAGCGGCCGACTTGGACGCGGGCTTAGCAGCAGCCTTAGACGCAGGTTTAGCCTGACCAACTTTTAGATAAGCTCATCATGGATCATGCGTTGAAAAAAATGCACCTTTTTGGCGGGAGGGGCACTGCCCTCCTTCTCGGCCTCCTTCTCAGCTTCCTTCTCAGCCTCCGGTGCGGCCTCGCCATTGGGTTCGTCAGCCTCCTTGCGCTTCTGGCCTCGGGCGGACTTGGGTTTTTCCTCCTCGGCCTCTCCTTCGCCCTTGGTTTCCTTCTCCTTGTCGGCTTTTTTCACTCTGGGTTTGGCAGGCTTTTTTACGACGGGCTCAGGCTTGGGCAAATCCTTTATCCGGGAGGAACGGCGAGGCGCTGCGGCTTCATTTGCATCTGCAGTAGCAGCCTTTCTGGGCATAGTTATAGCGGGCGAATGAGGAGAAATGGGTGTAGATGGATGAAAGTGAGAGAAGAGGAGCGAGGACGCGTTCCTGTTTCGAAATCGATTCCAAGTTTGTTTACTGCCAATCAACAGCAAATACTATCACGTGCGACGCGACATAGCACGTGACGAAATTACACACGCGCGTTCCGTGTTTCAATTTAGATCTGAGACTCAGACTGAATTTCAACAAATAACTCGGCGACACCAGGGCTCCACAGTCCATGCATCTGGGCGGTATATTTTCGGCGGATTTAAACGTGGTACTAGGCATGAGCTCGTACAGCCAATTGACAGGCAACTGTTTGCATGGGTATTGCTTGCAACAGGACTATAATATTCCTTTCCTTAGTTGCGCACTCCTCCTTGAATGGGGTCTGGGTCTGGAAAATGATCCGACTGTCCACAGTCGCTAGGCTTTCAAGTCACTTTCAAAAGTGGCCAAATCGGTGCGTACCATCAACTCGTCTATGGAGAGATATGTTGTCTGATTTTGGCTTGAACAATTGGCCACTCAAGTTCTTCAAGGTTTGAATTCAGTGAACCCCAACGAGTAAGTCATGGAAATGTGACGTCCCCTCTTTTAAAGCTCCATCCCTACAGCTACCGTGCTGTCTATGTCTTAGGAGCTCGACGGATGGCTCCCTGTCCCCAAGCGCTATGTCACCAGTACCTGTAACGAGGGGGAGTGATCACAGCTCCCATTTGGAGCGTTCTTTGGACTCCTTCCACTGACCCCCCAAAACACTAGTATGTCCCAAGCCGCCCTTTTCCATTGCCTGCAAACTACAGCAGCCTACCCTCGCTGGATGGACCAAATGAACCCTTCTTTGAGGAGCTTGTTCCGATAGGCGTCTTCTGACGCATGAAGGGAGGGAACTTGACGCAGATCTACGAACGACCCATAAAGGCCAGTTGTTCTGCATCACATGTCGTTAAACTTGCCACCGTCAAATCTGACCATCCGAGTCCCTGCTGAAATTTCTGTGTACAGTATGAACCGCCACCACACGTACAAAATATTGATATATCGACACCGACTCGCCGCCGACATCTGAAATCATTGTGAGATAAAGAGTGCCCGCCTCGACCAACCTTTTCTCTAGCCAATCGCTTTAGGCCCAAAACCTTTAGGAGCACACTTTCCAGTTTTTCAAGAGCACATAACGGGGAATGGCGGATGTGGGTCCCATCCGGCTCTGGGCGAGGTTTTTTTTTTCCCACTACGCTGACGAGACTTAGTCCGCTCAATACTTATCTATAATAAACTACAGTGCAGAAGTGGAACGCCGACGGGGCCCTCTTTGGGTATGGTTCGCCGACAAATAAGGAAGGGCTCAGTGGACAGAACCGACATACGCGTATAGTTCTCGAGCGCGATGTTCTTTTCTGCCAGCAGACTCCGGAACAAGACTACTGACGTTCTCCACACGGCATCCTTGTCAGACTTTCGGTGGTAGGCAGCCTGGCGAAGACGGGGATACTATGTCGAGCCTGAGGTTCATCTCACAGATCATCAATGCCACAGTGTACCTTCAAGAACCAAGCCACAAGAATATCTCCAGTGGACACGAAACCACTCCCGGACTTCTTGACCTCATCCTTAACTCTCCGCACCATGTCATTGACCACCTTCTCCCCGAGGTACACTGTCCTGACCCCAGCCTTCTTCCACAAATACTCGTACCCGATGCCTGCACCGGTCGACTCGGACACCAGACGCTCCTGCTGACGTACTCCCGGCGCCGAGCATTGGCGAGCGCGGCAGCAGACTCTTCCTAGACATGGGGGTAGCCGCAGGCAGCTCAAGGAGAGTCTGTTGCATAATGTTCGTTTTTGAATGCACAGGCTTTTCCGTTAAGTTCGGCACCGGAGAGAATTTGACCTAACCCAACCGACAATGTGCTAAATATTCTGTTCATTCAGGCCTACTTCCATTGCGTGGAGACGGTTGGTAATGCCATACCTAGACGGCAGCGCGGCGCGGATTCTTGGATTTTCTCCAGCCAGGTCATTGCGCGCTACTACGACGAGATTGGCTTCGGCTCGAGCTCGGAGATGAGAGCGCCCGCCTGTTATTCCGGATCATTCGGTTATTCTGAAGGGCGGATAAGTATATGGTTGAGGCTGTAATCACTGGCAGGCGTTCGCGATGGGTTGCGGTGGGAGGCCGTTGCGGAAGAGGGTGAATGCATGGAGGAAAGAAAGGCGAGAACGTGAAGGTTCGGTAATTGCGTTGACACGTGTGGAGGGTAGTTCCCAAGCTTTTCTTCATTGCACGCATGCCTGGTACTGCCAAGATATACCCACTTGTAGAAAAACAAAAACAGAAGAAGGGATGATCATTAAATACCAATGATGTCTGCCGCCCGCATCACAAAGTATCCAATATCATCTTGGCCACAACCTCCCTTAAGTCATGCCAGGGCGAAAGCTTAAGGGCAATCGGAATCGGGGACAGCTGCGGGGAAATGCGAGACAGGAACGCGTTGCCGATAACGGTTGATCGACTTGATCGACCACATGTCGCAAATCCTACAAGCGCTGACACTTACATTGACAGGGCCAGACAACCTCTGCCAAAAGCGTGGTATCAATGCATGGTATTGCGATTCGCGTGCTAATCTACATATGGAATGTACAATCACAACCCCAGAGGAAATGAAGTGCGATAGCGGGTGCGCTTAGTTGGTGAAAAGTATGCGGAATATCCGGACATGGAGGGGGGCGCGTGCACGCTCGGCACGCCACTCGCGCATCTCCTCAACTGTAAGCCAACTCTTACGGCCGGTCTGGGAGGCATTAAGTTAGGTACTGCGAGGATAAGGAACATGGAATGGAAACGCACATCAAGGTCAATCTCGGAGACCTTTTTCGGGAGCGTTCGCTTCCAAGCGTATCCGACAACCCAGAAGAAAATCATGACAGGTACAGCAAGGAAGGTAGCTGTGAGGAAACGGGGAAGGTCAGCGGCGTATCGATTTCCTTCAAGTGAGCGACATACAGAAGAAGTCATCGGCAATCTCCCTGGAGCTGCGGTTCTGGCCGCCAACGGGCCAGACAGCCTAAAGCCCCGTCAGGTTGTTGGCAGGCAAGGATCGGATGTTACAAGACTCACAACGTAGAACTGGGCGACGAGCACGAGACTGAGAAGGATGACACCGAACCACGAGCCATAAACGCCACCCAAGGCACGGAAAGGCAGCTCCTCAACGGAGTGGCCCTGGTAGGCCCAAGCCTTTCTGAATCGAATGCTTGAGGCAGGTGAGCAAACGCGAAGAATCACGTTGTATGTGAGTAACTTACTGGCAAGCACAAATAGACATCCACGTGAAGATCGTGGACAGACCGGAAAGAGCCAAAAGCCATTTGACTACGATTGTCGTTAGCACACTTATCGAAGCTCACAATTTATGGCGGCACTTACAGACGCTGTTTCCTGTGTCCTCCACGACGTTGATGTAGGCGAGAGGAGCGAAAGCCAGGATGGCGATGAGAGACCACAGAGGGCGAGAGGACTTGTCAACTGTACCATGTTGCCAAATGAATTATGACGTTACATATACTATAGAAAGACAATGGACGTACCATATGTGAAGATCTTGGGAGCATAACCGGTTTCTGCGAGTGCAGTGAGGGTACGGGATCCGGCGTACACACAGGCCATGCCTATGGACAGGACGGATATACAGATGGTGACGTTAATGAAATGGTTAAGACCTGGGATGTGGGCCTTGTCGAGGGCGATGACGAAGGGAGAAGCAGCTAGATACGGCGTCAGACAACGTCGACCCGATATATGTTGAGCATTTACCAGCACCACCTCCACCGAGCAGTCTAGGCTCGTTCCAGGGAATCAGCAGGCCGATGAGGGTCAGGGAGCTGATGTAGATGATGGTCTAAGGATATGAAAACCATTAAAGCATGTCGCCGATTGCGAAGCTCAAACGACACTTACGATACGCCAAAAGGTGCCCTTGACGGCAGCAGGCATGGTTTCACGAGGGTTGGGCGTCTCACTGGCAGCAAGACCGACCAGCTCGGTACCAGCGAACGAGAATGCGGCAGTCACGAAAACAGAACAAACACCTTTGAAGCCATTTGCAAAAGCACCAGGGTTCTTCCAGTGCGTTCCGCCGAGGTATGTAGAGTAATCGCCGCTCTTTGGGCCACCGCCACAGACACAGACACTGCGGAATGGGAAGGTCAGGGAAGGCGACGGATGTTCGACAATTCACATACATTCCGATGAAAATGAACATTATGACGACCAACAGCTTCAAGCATGACGACCAGAACTCTTCCTCTGCAAAGCCGAGAGTTCCGAAGACACTGATAATGACTGGTGAACGAGAAATTAGCACGGCGTCAAAGTGGATAAGCCGAGAAAATTCACCAATGATGACCCAGAATATGGTGATCCAACCCGCGATCGGCACGTCATTTTTCCAGTAGTTTACCGTGGTTCCAGCAACAGTGATTTCCAGTGGAAGAACGACTGCCCACTGGAAGACGTAATTCCATCCCATAGCGAAGGCGAAAGAAGGATCCAAGAAGCGAACAGCAAGGGTATAGAATCCACCGGAGACCGGGTACATAATACACATTTCACCAAGAGCCTGAATTGTGGATTAGTTGGGGGAGGGCCGTCGGGTACAATCACAGACACGCTCACCTGAGTGACATTGATCAACATGATACCCATGAGAATCCACGCAATCAAGAGACCACCAGGTCCACCGAGATGCAAAGCTGAACCTGAACCGACGAAGAGACCAGTACCGATACTACCACCTGTGGTTGCGATGAGTACAGTGTAGCATAAAAAATAAGACAGAGTTGGCACGTACCAACAGCAATCATCTGAAGATGCCGGGGCTTCATCTTCTGCTGAAGCATGGGGTTCTCCGCCCTCAACTTCTCAGCATCTTCAACACTCCCAGCGATGGCTTGGCCACTGTGAAGTGTCGTTATTGGTGATAAGCATTACGAATTATATACGGTTCCAGCGGTGACTGACCCAGTGGTTCCAGGAGCACGCTTGAACGATTCAAGGGAGAGACCGATACGAGTCCAGATACTCTCCTTACTTGGGTCGTAGAACTCGACCCTGGCGGGGTCCGAGCTAACGCTCGTGACGTCGTATTTCTCCTCCACTTTCTTGTGTTCCATGCCGAGGCGAGAGTGGGTGCCGGGATGGGGGAGGGAGGGGAAAGGTGAGGAGGACTGATGCTCGGTTGGTGGTATTTATGTTCTATGACCCGTCGTCACCCCTAGATACAGAATTAGCCCCCGAACTCGGAAAATATCGCTGGAGCCAAGGCCGAATTCGTACCTTGAGAACAACACAAGTTATCGATCTCCATATCACAGAGTGTCGTGTGCGTGTGGCCGAATTCGGTCAGAAATTGAAAATGATGGAACGGCTATGCGCCTCACGACCTCCGGTCGTGACATCCGCGAGTAAATCCATTCGTCCATCCTCGAGAAGCCAAGGAAGGAAATCAAGATGGAGAACTTGCCAAATCGTATGTTCGATTCATCTCGTCCGTTTCCGTTGGGACCGCATGGAGCCTACATAGCTGGAGCTGGGACCTGCGCGAAAATCACAATCGCGAAATGGATGGGCGGAGACTCGCAGTCAGGCGTTTCGGCTATAATAGATACTATAAGATAGCACAAAAAAATCCTTATCATATACATTGTTCCACATGGGTGGGAGGCAATACCGATAGGTAAAAAAGTCTTCATGCCGTATCTCAGCTCGTGGTGCTAGATAGATAGACACTAGAAACAAATCTGGAAGCATAGATTGCGCCGGGAGATAAACCAAGTTTCAGACGAACATATTCTTGACCATGATCCGTCCGCCATGATCTACAGACTGTATTTGAGCGGTTATTGACGAACGATTCCGTCGCACATAAAAACATCAGCAGCTTCTGCAGGTTTCAAGTTCTTCGAAACCGATTGTTTCTGCCTATTTGTGCAGCCTTCTTCTTCTCTTCTTCTTCTTCGGCTTAGCTAACGTGAGGTGCAACCTCTGTTAATTGCCTCATGTTTAATGCATAATCTTCTGCAATGGACTGGTGAGTATGTACGCCGCACTCTATGCTTCCAGCGCTGATCCTTTCGGGGCATGAATGCATGGCTGTTCACCTGGTCATGGCATTTTCAAAATCTCAGCTGCTCAGGACGTTGAGAAATCAATCATCATATGTCATGGATTGCCAAGCCCCTCCTTTACCCCACACTAACGTCGATGCTGATGATTCTCCACCCTGCATAGATCCAACAACACACTCTCCACAACAACCTCGACTTTGAATCTCCAGCTCTTAGAGGTAACGCTGGGGCAGGCTCTATCACGACTCGACCACACAACCAGACATCTTCTTGACACAGCTTTTCTATTCTAGTGACGCCGAAATATCATTCACAGCGCTTGGCACCTGAATATTGGACACGATCGTGATCCACTCGTCGTTTCTTCAACTT
Source organism: Asterophora lycoperdoides (assembly GCA_018850815.1). Lineage (NCBI taxonomy): Eukaryota > Fungi > Basidiomycota > Agaricomycetes > Agaricales > Lyophyllaceae > Asterophora > Asterophora lycoperdoides. Next base: position 25,913 of record JABCKJ010000061.1, read on the forward strand.
GTCATGGGCGTAGACACGCGTGACCGGGGCTCTACATACGACACTCGAGCACATGGTCAACACATGGTGCTGGAATCAGCTGTCCAAACCGCAAGCGTTACTTCACTGACCTGGAATATACAGCACAACCCCATGTGTAATTATGTCCTCAGGCTGGGCTCGCCACGGTGCGAGCACTGGGGCGCAATCAGTACCTCGTTACTGGGCACACGCAGCGCACTTCGGGGTCGTGAAAAACGTGTGTTTTTCGCCACGTCCCTGGATGTAGGGCGCTATTGCGCTAACTGGCATATAGCCCATGTACCCACCTCTACCCGTACAAGCCCCACGGCCAACGTATCGGTAGAACCACCAGTATCGATAGCCGTACGACCCCGTGCGAACCCTGGAGGAACCTGATGAACGTGTGGCGATGTGACCTCAACCTAGAATCCGCACAGTGGTTTTCGGCCGCTTGAGGCTGGAGAAGCGGCGCTTAAGTGACCACTTGTCCGAACTCCTCCGTAGCGCAGCAGTTGTCAAGGTCAGACACGTAACAGACGAGGTTCTTGACTTGACGGCATTGAGTCCACTCTGAATGGAGGAGATTAGAGAAACTAACACATCAACATCATTTGTATGAATATCAAATTAATGGTCGGCAAGACGGCAAGATGAATAATCAGGCTCCACAGCAGTTGCTTCGACGCGGGAAGGATATATCTTCGAGCTCCTCATATATCTGGCACCGGAATGTGGCACGAAAGTCATTAGAGGCGTCGATATACTACACAGGCCTACGGTGATGACAACGATCTGAAGAAAAACGCCCGAAATTCGTAGCCGGTGGGGGTGATCAAGAAAATGCGGGGTATAGCATGTGGTGACTACAATGATCGATCTCCGCGCCACAAAGCCCACGAGAGCCTACCAAATGATAACCGACGACCGGACAAGCCCGATTTGCATTGAACAAAGCTGAAAGGCTTGTGTTCTGTACCTGCTTTTTATTCCAGAGGTACTTATGGGAAAGCTCTAGATTCCTGATGTAGCGCGCGCCATGAAGCGCCATGAGGCTTGAGCCCAATCTCAAGATAACACCAGTGCACGCTATCTGCATTTGTCTCCCGTCGTCATGTTTGGATACCGAAGAGACGAACGGTATCATCTATATATCTTCTATATATACAATATCAGAGCGGCCCTTGAGCGCTTGCTTTTAAATAATTGGAAATTACAGGTAAGCGCCAGGCCGTTTGAATTTCAACGCTCCGCCGGGAGGTCCAGGGGTCATTGAAATTTGATCGTGTCTTCGAGGAACGTAACCAGCGTCAGATGACTCCCAAATTGACTGCGATCTTGCATAGGGACTTCGCGCTGAGCCTTGAGCTTCCACAAGGAGCGATCGAGCTGCCCCGGGGGGGCTGGAGGCGGAAGACACTCGAGTCTCGAGACTATTCCATCGGCCCCGACACAAACGAAAAGCGATGGATGTTCAGCGAGACGCACCATGACAGCCTGAGCTAAATGGGAGGGTCGAGAACTGAACGTTGAACCCCGGTATGGGTAGGTCACCCGACCAGACGCGAGAATTCGAAGCGCACGTCGACCTACTTACCACTTACCGCGGTCTCAGTACACATCGGTTAGACTTTTAGGATATACATACCACGCTCCGTTAACAACAACGGTATCGTCCTTGTCACATACTGTCAAAGAACTGAAGGTTTTGACATTCAACCGTGATCGGAACTCTCGCAGGCTCAACGGGAGATTGGTATCATGAGACGTTGTGGTACAGAAATGCGCAAATCTACACACGGTTCATCGCGTTCATGAGCCTGTTTATAAAATTCGAAAGTTTTGATAGAAGGAACACCGATGAGATTGAAATGACGACCCAGGACCAGATACGTCGAGGGGCGCCTTACGTGGGGGACGGGGAAAATAGTGGAATGGCGCGTCTCTGCTAAAAATGTAAATGCGTTCAGCGGAGGCTCCCCTCCAGATCCGTGGCGAATCTACCCTCCCGGTACCCTTGTCCCCGAATCACATTACCGGCTATGGGCTGATCATAGTTGTGGATATCCCCAGGTGCATCCGACGGGGCCCCGGCATCAACATACGCGCTGAGGTAGTCGTAGTTGTCTTCCTGGGTTGGAATCGGTGGAAGGGCCTGGTTCTGAGCGGGAGCGGGGGCTTGGGCAGGAGAACCGGATCTTCCATGCCGGTTGGGGGAGGCCTCCCGTTGCTGGGGGTAAGGAGAGCTCGGGAGGCGCTTCTTCACCAACAAGGGACTGGGATCTGCTAGTGATGGAAGGTCACCGCTGGCCATACGCTGCGGGCGTCTAAATGCCGCGGCAGAAATCGTACGCGTGCCCGGTGGAACCTGTGCGTTGAGTGGACTGCGGCTGGGATACTCGAGGGGTGGTTGGGATGGCAAAGACGGGGAGAATCGAGTGGCCACTGGTGGATGACGAGGAAGCTCGTCTTTAATCGACGCTACCGAGCCGTTCCTTGGTGTACCCGTCGACGCCTCATTGTTGCCTAGTGGGGGAGGCTGTTGTTGATATTGGGCAGATTCCTGTGTATGGTATGCGGGCGAAGAGGGCCGTTGTTGATATTGGGCCAATTCTTGCCCATAGTGAGTGGATGGCGGCTGTTGTTGATATTGAACCGAGCCCTGTGCATAGTGCTGTGGCGCGGGAGGTTGTTGAGGGTGCTGGGTGGGCGCCTGTGTGTATGAGTACTGCACCGGTGAAGGGTAGGGCAGTGTGGGGGAGTCTGCGTCTGCGTGCGGGGAGGGAGTCTGCCTCGAGAATGGCGCCGATGGGGGAGCCAATGGCGAATTATCGATTTGCGAGGGACCGTGGCCAAGCGAGAGGGAAGGTTGGCGATCATGTGTTGATGGATTGTCAGGGGAAATTGGTGGGGAAACAGGGGGAGTACCAAACTTAGCGAGAGCATCCAGTTCTCGACTGATTTCGCGCGCAGCTGCAGCATTCAGGGCCCGCTCATCATCTTCGGAAGGATCTACGGACGGTGGGGGTACGCGACGCTGATTTTGAAAACGCGCGTCGGTTGTTGGGGTAGTATCCCCGGGTGCAACGGCCCCGACTTGGCTGGCTTGTGAAAGCTCCAGACTAGGTCGTGCTGGATACAGAAGTTGTCGATTAAATTGAAGTGAGCAGGAATTGGACGATTTGAAGAAAACTTTTCCATACCTGTTTCGATCGTAGGGGGGATCACTTGGTACTGAGGAGGCTGGCCCTCAGGTTGAATTTCCTCCTCCTTCTGTTCCTGGTATGAATGTTGTTGCTGTAATGGGGAAGGGGGATTCTCCTGTTGATAACGCTGCTGCGATGTCGACGTTTCATCACTGTCTGGGCGACCACGTCTCCCTATCTCACTGTCAATATCGTTCACAGCTCCAAATCTCACATGCCTCGAGGCAGCGTCATCATCAGGATTCGACATGTACGCCAGCCCACCCTCCTCGTCCGACGCAGGTCGCTCTTCATGTTGTAGACGCGTACTCCATCCAACGGGTGGTTGCATCGCTGCGCCCGGCGGAGGCCCCGGCGGGGGGGAGTATGTCGGCGCATGTGATACCTCGTAGGAAGCATCAAGCCTCCCCCCCAAGCCCCGTTGGGGTTGTTGAGCATTCGCCGGTGGAACCTGCGAAGAGGAGAGCGCCTGGGCAACTGACGCTGTGAATGAGTCGCTCTCCGGACGGACCGGGGTATCTGATAGCGCGTATCCTGCTAAACCAGAAGGGCGATTCTTCACAGGGAAGGTGGCAAACCGGCCGCCACTGGTTGGGCCGGGCTGGTCTATGGGTCCATTCACACCCACGCCGAAGTCGTCGACGCTACGCGGGGATGCTTGTGATTGGGGCTCGGACTGGATTTGGGGATATTGGGAGAAGTTTGGCAGGGTGGGGGATACAGGTCCGGCAGTCGGCGAACCGGGCTGGTTGAAGAACTCGCCCGCTCCGAGGCCTTCTTGGGCTGGGAGGTATACAACGGGAGGGATGTCCGGCGAACGCTCGGTTTGGGGTTGACCTCCAGTGTGCTGCACGCCCAGACCGTGAGATGCGCCGCTATGTTGCATCCCGAGGCTTTGGAACCCAGATTGTGGTGTGCCGAAGGGGTTCTGAGGCGGGGGCTGCGGGGTGTGCTGAGGATAGCTCGTCCTCGTCCTTTCAGAGGGCACGGTGGACATGATGACTTCGCTGATGCAGCGATGGGCCTCCGAAAGCAACTGCTCCGTCTTTGCGCGACCATAATAGAGGCTTCGAGACATTCCCGGTTGAGTGTGCTCTTCTTGAATTTCCTGGAACAGTGGTTACAACAAGACCAAGTACTAGAAAAAGAGACGTACAGTGATGACGAGCTTTCCAAATTCCCCTGCAATCTGCGAAGGCTGTAAGGCACGAGACAGGTGGTAGGCAATGAGGACGTACGATTCCCTTCTCTGTACACTCCAACAGGCCCCCGAATTTCAGCCCTACCCATGCTTTGGTCGTTGAGCGCTTGAAATCTCCGAGTGCGGCCTCCTCCGTCATGATCTCGGAGTCCATGTTCCTGATTTCGGCCCGCAGGGCGTTCAGCGAATCCGTCTGCATCGTCAGATTCTTGTGCTCCGGGCCCATTTTGCTGAGCTTCTTCTCTACGCTTTCGGCTTTGGACCAAACGGCCTTTCGCCGCCGCTTGAGGTCGTCGAGATTCTCCTCTCGAGTCCGAATCGACTTGAGGTAATCACGCATCGCGTGTCCATGAGTCGCATACTGAGATAGTGCATTCGACCACAGTGTTAGAAGATTCGTCGAAGCCCCAAGAATATCCTGAGGAACGCCATGTCAGTAGTGCGTTATACTTCCACAGACGAACAAAACCCACGCCTAGATCTTCTCCTTCTCCCAAGCCCCATATCCGCAGCGCCTCTGCAGCCTTTGCGAAATCCGTACTGAGCCTCTGTAGTCTTGTCCACGGCGTATCCTCAACATCCCAACATCACTGAGCGCTTGAACCCAACTCACGAGATAAGGACCTGCTTCTCGGCAAGAATTAGATCTTGCAACGGCCTGAGATCACGGTTTCCCCCAAGTGCAGGGATTGTTGAATTATGTGCGATCTTCGTCGCAGCGGACCTGAACATGCTCATAGTATTGTCGTCGTTGGTGGAGTTAACAGGATGTCGCTCGTCGTCGTAGCAGTAGTAAGTATCGTCGTCTTGTGGTCTGGTCGGAGAAAGCGATCCGGCCCGAGGCTTGGCACTGCCTTGAATGATGGAACGTTGAACCTGGGTTTACGGTTTGAATGTGCTTTTCTTCTTATGACTTCCGCCATGCAATCTTTCAGATGGCTACTGGGTCGCTTTCTTGGTCGTGCGCCCGATTCTGGTTCTGATCCTTCAAATGCTGAGCAATGGATTGACCCTCATTTTCCAAACTCCCCTACTGGCTTGGTTGGCGGGCCGCCAGTCGTGGACAACGATGTCTTTGCTGTCCGAAACTATCTCTCCTACTTTGTACCAATAGAGATCGCCGACATCATTCTTAAATTTGCTCTGTATTGGCCGTGCTCAGTGTCTATCAAAATGCCCAGAACGAACCAGATGTTCTATTGCCCCGCCATGGCGTCGGAAACCAACGCCGCAGCGTATTATATGGTCACTCCTGCTATACCTACGGGGCATACGGCAATACAAGCGGTCAGATTTACCCTTCGCAGCGGCGACCAAGGATGGGGGGGAGATGACTTACGAGGTAAGGAAGAGTGTTTGGGAATGCCTGAGAACGCTGCGTTATGAAACTTTATAGGAACGTACGAGGGCTCTTGGACCTGGTTTGAGGCGGCCATAATCCGCGACGCCCGAGAGGAAGTAGCGGAGTATCTTTTGCGACTCGACCAGCAGCCTGTCCACGTGTTTAACCGTGACGCATTCAGTCGTGAGCTCGCTCGGGAAATCAGGAACCCTCTTGAAGAAACGGAGCGATGGAAGTTGCAGTACAATATTCAGGTATCATTTACCCCAAGGGTGCACCAGATTGTGTGGATGAAGGACGACGTGATCAACGACGAAGTAGAGGCTATGGCAAGATCAAAAGGAGCAAGGACGGGTCGCGGCTTCGTGAGCACGCTGCGTCCAGGCGATAGGGTAGCGCTTGTTGTAAGAGCCCAGGTAGGCTTTTCTCTACTCGAAATTCTCATGGCCCCCTGATTTTTTGAATACAGTATCTTGGATGGACCAACATTGTCTACGGTGCAAAGATTGAAATATTCCACGCTGTTTAGATATTCAACACCGGAAGTGAGTCTGCTGCCACTGCCCTTCAAAGACGTAATTCTCATAAGGGTGTGCCGCAGTCAACAACTCGGTCAGAATGCCAGAACGGTGCCATGGTGCCGCAGTCTGCGCCGCAGACACCAGCGTATCCCCAGATTTTTCGACGCATATTCGACTGGACCTCATTATACATCCGAAAACATAAGATCATGAGATCTAGGGGCCTGTATCCATAGCATCCGACTCAACACCATGGCCTTCCATGTTCATCCTCCGCATCCCAGAAGTCACCTGCTTCTCAGAATCTATCCGACCCCCGCCCCTTTTCCTCTTCGCTCCGATCTCGACAGAAGACGTGGAAGAAACTTCACTCAGCAGCGCTGAGAATGGTGCATCGTGCTTTGTGGCTCTACCTGTGACAGGAGCGTGCTGAGTAGCCTGAGCGTTCGCGGCGATGGGCCTCAGGCGCCCGTTCTTCCTGGGTGCGCCGATCGGCATCGGAATCTTAGTGTCGCCGCTCGCCGCGCGTGTCGTCCGACGCTGGTACCGCGCCACAGGCCGCTTGTCGTACATGAACGCCGTGTCTCGCACATCTGTCGTCGTCGGCCGCGCAAGTTTCTGGCTCTGAGACCGCAGGACGCGCACCGGGGATGGGGAGATGCGTGTCTTCGGGACGACGTATTGAGACCGCGTGCGCTGCATGGGAAGCAGTGGCGTGGGAGAGCTCTGTTGTGGGCCCGAAAGCATGTCGACGTCGGAGTCTTCCTCGTTCTTAGCTTCATCGTCGCTCCCGCCACGGTCGAACGAGAGTTTCCTCTTCTTCTGAAGGCGCAAGTCAGCCACATCCATGTCGACATCGTCATCGCCGTTCTCCCTTTCATCCTCTTCAGCAAGTCTTGCAAGTCGTGGGCTCATGAGGGACGTGAGTTGGCCGTGGCTTTGGCTCCTTCGCGCCAGGGGGCTTGTAGGCGGGGTGTTGGTGTTCTGCCGACGGCGCCACTCTGCGATCAAGCGCTTATCGCCTTCCGAATCCGTGAGCAACCTCAAAGCCTTGGGCGCTTGGGGAGCATCACCCCTGAGACCGACGATGCGCTCGATAGAACTTCGGATGAACGATGTAGGTATGACGTGGTCGATGTCGATGGCCATGGCATGGGGCAAACTAGCGTTGAGAGAGAGCGCGACGCCTATCAGTGACTCGCGCGACATGGTGAGAAGGTCCTCGTGGCAGCAGAAGGGGACGTCATTCAGCGTAGTGACGACTACCGCCTCTTCAGAGTGGTCTTCGTTGATCAGCGCCACACGCTCATTGTACTGGGACCATCCCTTGGGTAGCACACGTTTCACGGCAGGGCGGTTGAAAGCTGGTGAGGCGGCCGGCGATAACGCGGGGTTCTGGTTCTCCTTGTCTAGCGTGGATGGTGGGATAGAACGAGGGTAGGATGGGGATGGCTTCTTGTCGCTGGCGGGTGGAGTGTCAACCACCGGGTCGAGGTTGCTGTAGTCGTATGGCAGGTTCGGACGGCGCTTCCTCAACAGCTCCAGCTTGAAGAAGAATCGACGGATGCCGGTCGGGGTGCCTTGTGAGTGGAGGCGCTTTGGGGTCTTGGCGGCCTTGAGCATGCTTGCGGCGCGGGCAGTGGTGATGTGGTGATGTGGTAGTAGTGGTAGAAGCCAAAGAAAGGTGGGGTGTCAGCCTCCACTTCCTGTACCTTTGAGCCTATCGGTAGCATAGTGGCTGACTGACAGTTCGCTGAATTCTGGCTTGAGGCTTGTGAATTTCGTCGGCGTGGTTGTATCGCGTCTTGAGGGGACACAATGTTCAAGTACAGGCTGATGATTCTCAAGTTTGAGAGAAGACTCAGAGAAGAAATCCAAGATAATGGGAATTCTAAAAACTTCTGGCAGGGGGGGGCAATGACGCGGTCTCCAGGTTTACAGACGCCGTACTGGAAAGCTTTGGGGATTAAAATTGAGAACTTTGGAATTTCGAGGACCAGAAAGTCTCGACATCCGAGTCAGCTTTCGACAAAATGCGAGTGTTATGAGTTCTAAGCTGCCAGGTGGCAGCTGGTGGCAGTCGGTAATTCGCGTCGTGTCGCGTCACGAGCATGTGAACGTGGATGGCCGCTAAACGCTCTAACTAAAGCACCACAGAGAGAGGGATTAAAGAGGGATTGCCAGGAGAGGCCCGGGTGGTGAGTCCCTCGCTCCCGCGCGTAACATGATGCGTTCGTTGATAGATGCTCACCGCCACCATCCCGCTGCCAGGGTCATCTTGAACGCGTCACTCTCGCAGTCTCGACTTTCTGTCAGTCCACTGTCTTTTGCAGCAGCCTTGATCCTGGCGGGCGTCAAACAAGTATTGCTTGCCCCAGCCATTGCCACACCAACAACTGCCCAGATGATCACCCGATTGGTCGGACCCTTTCCTGCGGTCTTGTTAGTAAAGTTGCGAGGTACCAGACTCGGTTTCCAATGAATAAGGTGCGTTGCTTGTTCATCAACAATCGCTCAAAACAATGCTGAACTGCCGTTATCTATATCAGAACCCCGTGTGCGGGCCCAATCTCCCCGCTCCGTGCCTATTTCCTAGGTAATGGCACTCTTCAGCGCATCCATCTATCATGTTTGTCCGTCAATTCGATGTGGGCGACATCAAGTTGACTCTCGTGCCATCAGATTCATCATCATCAAAACTCATCATTCTTGGCTCGAAATCTGGCCCCGACATACGCAAAACGTCGAAGATAGGTTTCATCTATCACCACACTGACTTGACAAGCCTCGACGCTCAGTGTATGTGGCCTGTCCGCCCGAATCAAGTATCACCGCCTCAGGTATCATCGCGACATGTCGCCTGTCTAATAGATACTCATCTAAATCGCATTCTGTCAAACGTTGTAGGCCTCATGACCGCCACCAGACGCTTTATATAGCGCCCTCCCAGCCCATGTCCTGCACCAACTGGTTCTTCTTCTGCTCACATTCCCTTCTCTGTGCTCGTCCCCTTCCCCTTTCCTTCTTTCCTTCTTTCGAAGTGATCTTGTGCGGCTACCTGACGCCCACTTTCGTTCTCTTACACCTCATCTCTCGTTGACGAGAAAATCCTTCCACCACTTGACTTCAAGAAGTACAGGACAAGATGATTATTTCCATCGCCATCCCAACCGTCCTCCTCATCCTCTTCAACACGCTTCCCATCAACGTGAACGCCGCGCCTGCGCTCCATGCAGACACCCGCGCCTGCATCGTCGGCTCCGACGGGCGCTGTATCAGCACTGGCTACAAGAGCGGCACGTCTAAATTCTCCCTCCATCTAATGAACACGTTGTCTGATATTACTTACCCTACAGCTCGTGAACTCGAATCACGCTTTGGCCTCAGCGACATCGGCAACTTCTTTGGCCTGGGGGCCTCCTCCGATACCAAGGCTAGCTCCGCGCCTGCAGCTGCAAACGACGAATCATTCGGGTCAAAAATCAAGAGTGTCGCTGGAAAGGTCGGAGATTTCTTCGGATTAGGTGACGACGCAGGCGAAAAAAAAGCTGCTGCTGCTGCTGCAGTTCCCGCTGAAGCTCCCGCGCGCCCTGCTGCCCCGCCTGTCGCTGTACCCTTCAAAGCTGCGCCACCGCCGCCCACTACTCCCGCCAAACCCGGTAGCACAGCCGTAGGTGCCTGTGGTTCCCCGGGCATCAACTCTGTGACGGTTTCTCTGATAAAATCCTTCGAAGGCTTCGTGCCGAGGCCCGCACCCGACCCCATCGGCCTCCCCACCGTCGGCTTCGGGCACCTCTGCAAGACCAAGGGCTGTGCAGAAGTGCCGTTCTCATTCCCCCTTTCCCAGAGCACTGCTGGCAGCCTCCTGCAGTCCGACGTGAAGCCGTTCGTCAACTGTCTCAACGGAGTGGTGGGGAGGGGTGTGGTGCTCAATGACAATCAACTCGGTGCCCTGGTATCGTGGAGCTTTAACGTGGGCTGCGGGGCTGCGAAGCAGAGCACGCTTGTGAAGAGGTTGAACAATGGGGAGAACCCGAATACGGTTGCGGCGCAGGAGCTGCCGAAATTCAACAGGGCAGGAGGGAAGGTGCTCGCGGGACTCACGCGGCGACGCGCGGCAGAGGTGAAGCTGTTTCAGACGCCATCAAGCGTCAAGGCGCACCCGTGTTGATACCCTCGGTTTCGCGCATGTATGTACGGACTCGCATTTGGCGCTTTTGATTTGGGGCTTGGGACGTTTTGTGTTGACACGCATACCCAGTCTGCTGTTCAAAATACGTTAACCAACCTTCCCCGTGGCATGTACTCACCTCGAAGCCAGATAGTTCTGTGTAGGTGTAAGTGGCAATATCTATAATACAAACATGCACCATCCGAAGTGATCAAATCCACAGCAAACGCAAATGAAACCCTCCCGTTAATAAGATCCTCAGCTCCTCCTCCGATACCTTCCTCCTTCATCTGCCGCCCTCTCGATGCTCTCGAGCTTCTTGCGATGCATTTCGCGTGCACGCTCATTGATTTCCTCCGTTTCCTGCGTGTCTGGGAAACCAATGTTCCAGTACCCCGGCGGAGTTTTGGCGCGCTCCCAATGGTGTCTGTGCCGGGATATGGCTTGGCGGTGCGAGTTAATTTCCTCGCGGCGCGTCCAGGAGGAAGAGGCTGCACCGCATCTGTGCGATGAGGCGTCGTTCGTTTTCGCATTTGTGTGAGCTTGGTTGGAAGACGCCTTTGACGCGGATGCAGAGAGATGCTGGTGCCGCGTACACGGCTTCGCAGGCGTAGCAGACGGTGATCGCCATAGTGGTGCTTGAAGGCGGTTCGGCAGTGGGCCTATGGCTTCGTAGTACTGCGTATCCACACAAGTTCGCCTGAGAAACACGAAAAAATTCAAGGGAAGACACATACATCCCGACAACATTCACAATCCCCGGCATCCATCCTCCGCCTGTCCTCGCGCGTCCTCACAACCTCGTCGAACTGGAAATCCAGCCCCCCATTGCGCGTTGGATCGATCTCGAACACCGCGTTTATCGTCATTTTGTCAGGGGCGTCTTTGGCAGTCCCGGAGGAATCTTTGTCTTTATCGGCAGCCTTGCCATACCGTCCCCTCCCTTTGAACGCGGAATAATCCAAGAGGTTTTTCTGCCCAGTAGGGCGATTGGCGGGCGTTGAAACTGGTGGCGGTGGGTGCATCGCTTTCCCCTTACCCTTCATCAAAGGTAATGAACGCCTCGGTGGCTTCTCCTTCCCCTTTCCCTTCGTCTTCGGCTGGGGTGTCGCCTCCTCTTTCTGGTATTCGTTCTCCTTGTTATTGTCATCCTCGTCACTATCGCTGAGCCGCCGCATCTTTGTTGGCTGGAGACTCTCCACGTCTCGCGATACAACTCTACGCGGTTGCGGGGCGGTCACTGGACGAGGTGGGAGAGCAAATGGTCTTGGCGTCGCGATCGCCGTTGTGGTGGAGAAATTTGAGGCGATGGAGGTAGACGACTTGGAGGAAGCGCCTGGAGCGGGACACGGCGTGGGGTCGAACGGGAAGGGAAAAGGCCACACTAAAATTACGATTGCATCCTCATCACATGAGAGAATCGATAGAAATAGACATACATTGAGATTGGGAATCGGCTTCCGTTTGGGACGACGCAGGCGCCACTGGGGAGGTTGGCGGTGATTTATTTGAAGGCACTTTGAATACCGGCGCAGGGAACCGCGCGGAGCCGACCGCTTGCGAATCTTCCTCTGTGTCCGACGAGCCTGTAAGATCGGGGTGGGCTCTCTTCCGGCTGTCATTGGAAAGAGGTGGCGAGGACCTAATACAAATGTCAGCGAAAAAATGGTCCAGTGGTATGTAAGTTCATACCCAAGTTCCTGCTTAACTACATCCACTTGTATGGGACTCCGCTTCGCCGCCGACAATACTGGGCGGAACACCAATGGTGTCCTTCCTCCTGTCAAGGCTGATGAGGCAGACGGTGTCGTCTCATTGAATAGCGTTGGACTCGATGATGGCGCCTTGAGTGTTGCATCAGTGGGTGAACGTGCGTGTGCAGCCGAGTCGAGGACTTGAGCCCGCAAAGACTGCGGAGTAGTCTTGGACCGGATATTTGCCGTGCCTGTGTTGATGTATGACGGAAGCGATGGAAGCGAGGGGTGGGCTGGTGAGGTTGCGAGGTTTTCCTTTTCGGCGTGTATCTGTGCTTGAGCCTGGACTGGAGAATGAGAATCGAGGAGATTCGTGATGCCCCCCAGTGGGGGCGGACATGTCGCAGATACAGCGTCTGTCCATCGCGGGTCAATATAAACCATTACAAAAGACACGAAGAAATGGGAATGCTTACCTTCCTCAATGTTGAATTTGGGCCCCAACTCCATCATCATCCGCTTCTTCCTCTTCACACTCTCTTTCCAGCGCCTTCGTTCCTCCCGCTCCTTTTCTTCCTCAGTCATCCCCTTCTTCTCAGCATATGTGTGCTCCACATCGTCGGTAAAGATCCAGTCGTGGAAGCGCTTCCACTTTGCATAGTCGACCTTGTATCGGGCGGCGGCGCGTTCTTTAACATCAAGAAGGGCGTCGTATTGCCTTTGGAGGTTTGCTAGCTTAGATTGGAGCGCAGAGTTGGAGGTTCTGGGATATTCCAAATCATCAGCTTTACATGGAGTGTCAGAAATGAGAATGAAAGGCTAACTTTGCGCTATTCACTGTCTCTTCGTGCTGCAGCAACTCCTCAGTTTCCCGGCGCAAACGTCCAAGTGAACGTGTAAGCTCTTCGTTCTGCGCCTGGGCAGCCGCGAGCTGAATGCGGAGCTTCTCCATCTCTTCGAAGCTCTGTAACGCCTCGCGGTACGTCCATGGCCTCTCCTCTCCTTCCCCGTCTCCACCACTTCTTACAAGTGGAACGTCAGCTGTGTCCACCGCCACCTGCGCCTCCCACAGATCCTCAAAACCCAGATCATTCGCTAGGCGTTTACTGCGCTTCCGCAAGTCAAATAACTGCTTTGACAAATCGTCATTTGTCCATTTGTGTTTCGCGATCTGGCGGTCCTTGGCGGCGAGTTGAGCGTCGTGCGTAGCTTTGACCCCAGCGTCGCGCGTGGCAAGAAGAGAATTTGTAACCGAGTTCTTGTGGACGGCACAGGTACATGTACAGGGGCCAGCCTCCATGGAAGAAGAAGATAAAGCGCGTCGTCGCTCTGCAACGGCAAACTACGGCAAACCATGATGCGTGATGTGTGTGACGGATGTGACGCCACGCGTTACCACTCCCAACTCTAAATTTGAGCTCATCGTCCTGCACGACGTCAAAGATGTCGCGCACGACGCCAACAATACCAATTCGTGCAATTCCATCGACTCTTTCGACGCGCTCCTCTCCTTCCTTGCCGCCATCTTCCACGTCTTACGAACCATTAGTCAAACTCCAACTCCGCTCTCGATATGCAAAGACCATCTTTCTCTACGCCATTTTGTTCTCCTGGTTCGGCGTGGTGGGGGCGTGCTTCTGGAGCCTCGGAAATAAACGCAGTGCAGGGGGGGTAGGGGCGCTTCTATTGCCGTTTAGGGTGGTGACGCTGGGTCTGGCGGTAGGGTGGTGGGCGGTGGTCGCGGTTCCGCCTGTGGTGCTGAGGAAGGTTTATTTGACCCGTATGTTGATTTTCACTACCTGTAGACTACGGTTAACTGACCATAACTCAACTCATTTACAGCGCAGCACACACCCGCCGCATCACTCTTGTCCTTTGTGAAAAGTTCGCTAGCAAAACAGGCGTCGCGACGCTCGTTCGTGGTATATGCCCTCTCCGCTACCGCAGCCATAGCTTTGTACGTCGGACTCCTCCACGCAAACGGAGTCACATCGCATGGGCTAGGTGTGTTTGTCAACTCGAGGTGTGTATTCATTCTCGGGCGTGTCAAAAGAGGTTATTCCACTGCCTTTCTTCACAATTCACAATCGTTTCTCAAGGAAACATGAATACGGGGGATATCTTCTCCCTGGGGATTTCTGTTGGACGTTGTGCTCGATATAGCGTTTATATCTAACCATTGCACAGAAAACACCCTTATTACCTCAACGGTCGCCTCCTATTCATCCTGCTCACCCAGTTGAGCGCCGCAAGCGCGTTCTCCCTACGCAACATCACCCTTGACCGCTCCGCCTTCCGCTGGTCGTCCATCTCTGACAGCAGGGTATGCTTTCTCCTAGTATTATGAAACGACTCACCAACCTGTTCTCCCAGCCCCTCACCAGCCAATCTATACTCTCCTCCCTCCTTTCCTCCGTCTTCGTCGCCTCCCTCGTCGCCTTCCTTTCTCTCCCGCTTGCATCCCTCGTATTTCTTCTAACCCGCTCTATCGTCCTCCCCCTTCTCTACAAGCTTCCCATCGTGTCGACTCTTCTCGCACCCTTCACGAAGCATTTCATCCGTTCTTCTGCGTCATACACTTTCATCCTACCTTTCTCACATCTCGGATTACTTGCAAGAGCGTGGGGATTGGCGTCCGCAAGTATCGCGACGTGGGAGTTCGTGAATGCCATTTTTGATGCGGTAATCTTCCAGGTAAACTTCGCTCACCTTTCCCTTGTTTTCCACTCACCGACTGTCGTCTACAGCCGGTCACCGTAGGACTTCAAACTCCCGAGCCCCACGTAACGCTCGTTTCCGGTGCCACCTCGACCCTCGCCCAAGACACCTCCCCATACCCCTACGCGTACCTAGCGTACACCGAACTCCTTGCGCTCTCCCGCGCCACGCCTGAGTCTTCCCCCGCCCTCGTGGCCCACAGAAGCACACTATTCAACGATCAGAAATACAACACGCCCTCCTTGTGGGGCGCGCTCGCTCGGTCGGCGCTCGTCCTCCTTGGCGAGGACTACCAGCTGTTCCTCCGGCGCGGGGCCCCTGCGCCTGCTCCCCCCGCCACTACTGTGGCAACACCGGGAACCCCGTCACGGCAAAGTGGGAGCGAACTTCGACCGCTGATGGCGACGCCAACCCCTTTGATCCGCACGTCGATATTCCAGTCACAGTCCTCGAAGAACTTGGCGTCTCCTGGAGGGGCGAGCGTCGCGGATGTGTTTGGGAGTGATGGGCCGCTTGCGAGGGTGCTGGATAGAGGCGCTGAGGCTGTTCATGTACCTGAGCTCTTCCGGTCTGTATCTGCTCCTACCGCTACCGCTGCTGTAACGCCGAAAAAGGATGTAGGCACGGCCGCATTGAAGGGGAAGGCGGAGAATGGTGCACCGCAGCCGAAACCACCTACGGTGGTCGAGAAACTGCAAGCCCGCCTCCAAGAAAAAATCCACGAAGTCCTCCCAGAGAAAGTGTTGCACGCGGAGAGGGAGCTTAAAACATGGTGGACCCGCGAGAGGGTGGAGCGCGTCGTGAGTGGCGCATTACCGAGGGCGGAAGGGGTCGTTGTTATCGTTGAAGGTGCCTACACGTTTCTTATGCTCCTCTTGCTCCCTTCCTTCTCAGGTTCTTCGTCTCTTGATCTACCTCCGCGTCATCTTCCCTTAATCGCGTTTCTCTATGCATGATCCTGACCTACCTCTGCCCCAACAGTTCTGAGCCACCTCGTCTCCGCTTCCCTGACCGAGGACAAGTACGGCGTCGTGCAGCGCGACATTCCGCGCATCCTCGAGGCGCTCCTTTCCTTCCTCTCCGCCGTGGAAGAATACCATGCGGAAATCCGCGCCACATATGTACCGCCTTCACCAGACGCAACAACGCCATTGACCGCGGAGCAGGTGCGGGAACTCGAGGAGCGGCGGGCAGAGGTGGAAAGGGCCGGGGAGGTGCTCGCGCTGGTGAGCGATGGTCTCAAAGCGGGCGTTGCGAGGATCGTACGGACATTCGGGGACAAACTCCTCGCGTTCAAGTTCCCGCCGCGCACGGCAGCGAAGCTGCAGCCATTTTTGGATTACTGCTGAGCAAGGCTTGCGAGCCTTTTGCGGTTCACGATCCTCCCTCCATGTTCGAAGTATCATACCACGGCGTGTTTTCCGCCCTCGCATACTATTGCGAGCTGTGACTGGATGCCCTTCAAGCCGCTCTCTGTTCAGCCCTTCAAGTCGCTACCTCGTGACGGAAGCATTTATCGTCGACGCCAGGTTGCGTGGGCGTCGGTGGAATGATAGAATTAGCTTGAAATCTGAGGTATAGATATAAACAAGGTGAAAAGATGAAGGAGATTTTGGGTATTGGGGAGTGGGTAATTTAGCAATGTTGCAGTGCTTGCAATCATTACTTACATAATGTTTACCGGTGCCGCCGTCATCCAATCGTCAACGATTGCCACGACTACTTACTTACACACTGGTGAGGCCGACACTGCATTATGAGCAAGTTATGGTGATAATCATCGTAGGCGAGCAAATTGTCGACGATCTGTATCCCTTCGGCGCACGTTTGTGGTTCTGGTTGGCAAGCGCTGATCGGAAGTATTAAGCTTTAAGGACGGTCGGAGTCCGGACCACGGACCAATCTCAGCACTTGCCCCGACCTTTCACCCGAACGTGTCATGAGGCCTCCCCACCTCTTCAATTAGCTTCCTCTGGCCATGGTCCAACCCGGAAACCTGCCTACAAGCTCGGCTTTATCTGCTTTCAAATTCTACGTCCCTAAGTAACTTGAGGCGAACTCATTCAGCGTCACACACGTGCGAGCTTTTCATCAGGGCCCTCTTGGGAACTTTTCGGTGGCCTCTTTATTTAGGCTACTTAGCCGTGATGCAACAAGCTCCCGAGGGTGACTCTTCCTCGTCCACCCTCTGTGGCAAGCAGCTTAGGACTGGGCCAGGTCCACCCTCGGATTAACGCCCTTCATGTTCGCCCTTTTTCCGTCCTCGCTAACTCTCTCATTTCTGGGCCTGGTCATCTCTTTTTATTTGCTAGCACCCCACTTCAAGACGACGAAGCAGGTTGCATGGATCCTGACGACGCTGTCAAGCGCCACTATGAGTTTGGCCAGCCTTCCCTTCCTGTTGGATTATCTGGCGAGTGGGGGAAGTGTGAAGGGCATTCGCGCAATGCCAGACCTCGCAATCGCGGCAAACCGCTTCTTCCAGGCATATCTCGCTGCGTATGTGACATTCTCCGGTATGTGACCTTTATTGATTCCTCGTAGGGATCTTTTGGTCGGGAGTATCTGTTATCGGTCCAGCATATCGCTTTTGGAGGGTTGGGTTCATCATTCCGTGTATATCTTGGTCGTTGAGCTGGCCATCCGTCGCTCTTGGGCTCATATATTCTGTCTATGTGGATCCATGGAGGTAAGGCTCCCTTCCGACCATGGCTCTCTCGGCCAATGCTGAACATCAACTAGATACCGACATTCATTCTCGGATTCACGATCCTATTTCCACGCCTACGGAGCAAAGTACTTTTCGCGGTCGCTTTCTTCATGACGAGGATTTCTCTTCATATTGTGCTCGCCATCTCGTATTTCTTCTACGAGAACAGGATCCACGCTACAGACGGATCCTTCGTTCCATCTATTATTCTCGCATGCGTCTTTCCGCTCCACGCCATGTGGTTCACTAGATGTATTAAGGGCTTCATCCGGAGAACCGCCCAGAAACGGCCTACGCCTAGTATTCCTTCCGTCGTGGAGCTCACGATTGTGCCAGGCGCTCCCGTATCACGACTTACCAAACCGTCGGAACCCACATCTCCACCCACTCGAACTGTCCGGCTGCCTCTCAGACTCCGTCTTTCGCACCGTCGCCAGTCCTTTGAGATGGTATTCCGGTCCTTCCGAGCCGACTTCCTGGAATCACCATCATCACGACGGGCGTTGTTGTCGCGCGCTATCTCGCCTTACATTCCTCGAAGGGAAACCGTCTATCAGTATGTTGGTCTTGGGAGGACTCGGGGTTTGACAGGTTATGACCATATTGACTTGGCGAGTGAATCACGGCGACGATGATGACGGCGGTCGACCAAGGAGATAGTGATGTGTACTGTGCGTTCAACCGGCACATTCTTTGTACAAAGTATCCTCTGTATTTTTTTTGCTAAACGGCGGAATCGCTTGGATAAAATCACGACTTCAACATGACGAATATTACCTGTCGATGTATATACTTATATATCTACTAAGTATCTCTGAGTCTCCGCACCGGATTGCGTGATTACAGTAGGCAGAAGAGTGCCGCTATTATTAATTGTCTATACATAGGATCTCCAGCTCGGAGGCTCCAGGACTGCCTCATGCGGCCTGCATATGATATTGATATCGCCACAATGTAACCTAGTCGGCAATATTACTCTGAGTCGGTAAAGATGGCTCCGAACGAGCCGGCGGCAAATGTATTCCGAAATAACCGGCTATGTGTAAGCAGGAATTTGATCGCCGAACGTGAGCATTGAACGTTGAACGCGTTTGAACTTTGAACGTTGAACAACTAGCTCTTGTCTCTCTTTCAACGCGACCTGTGGCGTGGTGCAAACGTCTGATCAGTGATACCCAAGACTGCACGGATACTGAGCCGATTCTCCACCACTGTACAACCCGTTTCACTGACGCTGGACAATGAAGAGCTGACGCCATTAGCACATCGTCAAGGGCAAGCAGTCGGCTAAAATATGACGCGCTGATATGTTCCTTGACCTTTTTTCTTCCTTTACGACGTACTCACCCTCGCATTCTGCTCATGAGAGGATACCAACCAATCAGTTTGACGGTGCGTTGAGTCCTACCTATGGGCAGGACGACAACGCGAAGGTTTACCCGGGCCGTGACCCCATCAGATAGTGTGCGTCATACTTGCCTAGTAAAACCCGGGATACCCGGATATGTTACCCCTTGTGGAGACTTGCCACACAAAAAATGACCCGTTGCCTCTTGGATGTACTAATAAGCGTGTCTCTCTTTGCCGGCTGGGATCGGTCATCCAGATTCCATACTACAAAACCGAGAGCTACGACAATGTCTTTCTGCGCAGTTCTGATTCTTCTTCATGTCCCCCCACCTCCAGCGCATTGATGATGACTCTGCGAGGTCATCCACCACGACTATAGCCGATACTACGGGTGTTGCACCCCATGGCTTCGAGCCTACTCAACGTCCTTTGGACAGAGAACTCAGCCGCGACGCTGAGCCACGAATAGAAAAGTATGGTGGTGACGACATCCGCGGCCCTCTCGACACTCCAGAACCTAAACAGGACGTAGACGCTAATCAGGTGTCGTGGGATGGGCCAAATGACATGTCGAACCCTCAGAACTGGTCGACGCGACGAAAATGGCTCATCACGGTCGGATGCGGACTGATGACCGTCAATGTGTGAGTTACCAGCCTATGTTTAACCGATACAGAGGGCTCAATGATCAATGCAACAAATCACAGAACATTCGCCTCATCCGCGCCGTCAACAACGACGTCTTTTGTTGCAGCGCACTTCCATGTTCCTATTGAGGTGACATACTTGATCACTAGTTTTTTCTTGCTGGGATACACGTTCGCAGTGGGTTTCTTGCTTCTTTCACTACCTACTACATTCTGCTGACATTTTGTTTTAGCCCATGATTTGGGGTCCCGGAAGCGAACTCGTCGGCAGGCGTCCAATATTTCTGCTTGCCATGTCATGTTATACCCTCTTTATCTTGGGCCAAGCTTTAGCGCCGAACATTGAGGCTCTTCTCATCACGCGATTTCTCTCTGGCTTCTTCGCCGCGGCACCAGTTACAAACTGCGGTGGTATGTGGTAAATTGAGGCTGTTGTTTCTATGGCGTGCTAATTCGACTTCAGGTGTCATTGCTGATATCTGGTCTGCCGAAGGACGTGGCGCGGCCACCAGTTTGTTCACGGCTAGTGTGTTTGTCGGCCCTGTTATTGGCCCAATTGTCAGTGGATAGTGAGTGCTTGCCAATGAGACGACGTGATGGTGATCCTTAACAGTCTTGATGAATAGTATCGTCGAAAGTCACCTCAGCTGGAGATGGGTCTTCTGGGTGATGATGATCTTCGCAGGCGCATGCACAGTCATGACGATTTTGATTATTCCCGAAACGTACGCTCCAATACTTCTCGCGAAGAAGGTGCGTCGTTCCTGTCCCGCTGAATTCCGATGCTCATCAAATTTCTTTCAGGCGAAGAAAATGCGAAAAGCGGATCCTGTCGCCAACAAGAATATCTATGCAGAATGGGAAAAGCAGGATTGGTCCATTCGCGGTATCGTGCACCGCACCATATACCGGCCTTTCCACATGCTCGCCTTGGAACCCGTGCTGGTCTTAATCACGATCTACATCTCCCTCGTCTATGGAATTCTTTATGCACGTACGTCCAGCCAACTTCGCTGGTCTTGGAGATTTCGCCATGCTTAACATTAGCCATCTAGTCTTCGAAGCTTTCCCCATCATCTTCATCGTCAGACGAGGTTTCTCCATCTCCCATGATGGCCTCATCTTCATTGGAATCGGCATAGGCACGACTCTTGGATCGTATATTAATCACCGCCTGTCTAGTCACTATCCCCAGCTCATTAGGAAGTGGAAAGGCTTCCCGCCGCCAGAGCAGAGGCTCTTTGGCGCCATGATCGGTGGCCCATGCCTTGCAATCGGCGCATTTTGGATGGGATGGACCGGGCAGTACGCCAGCATCCCGTGGTACGTTCCGGCCCTCAGCACGATCATGTTCGGCATGAGCATCTGTTTGATCTTTATATCTTTCCTGGTGCGTACTGTCGAAATCCACATCTGGAGACTACTTTCTAAGTCAGTAACTTGCCCACAGAGCTACCTTGTCGACACCTATCTGTGAGTTTCACACTATGTTCCTTGGGATGCAAACGCCTCTAATACGTCTTTCAGAATGTTCAGCGCATCTGCATTCGCAGCGAATACTATGATTCGATCGGGAGTCGCCGCCGCATTCCCTCTCTTCGTCACCCAGATGTTCACCAATGTTTGTCGCTTCCAATTTCTCAGTTATTCTATTACTAACCTATATCTTTCGCTAGATGGGCATCAACTGGGCTTTGACACTCTTGGGTCTCTTGGGTCTCCTCCTTGCACCAAGTCCCTTTTTGTTCTACCGCTACGGCGCTCAAATACGATCGCGAAGTAAATTCGCCCCGTGTCTTGTACGTCATTTAATATTGTGGTCGTCAGGCACCCGCTTACCGCTTGCTTTATCGCAGGACCTCAAAATTGCGAAAGAGTTGGCTGAGGAAGCCGAAAAAGAGAATGGGCATCAAGTTTGATTGATGCTTTCTCGAGGGCATCCATCTCCGTCAAGTTCGCCGTCCTTGATCCCTTTTCAACTTGTATCCTGTTAGCATCGACCCTTTAGAACCATCCACGCCACATCCACGCCACATCACATGGACAACAGACTACACATCCATAGACACCATAGTATCACGATCATGCCCAAACTCCCCTGAGTTGGAAGGTTTACGACTCTCATGATGGGCAGCCAGTGTCCGCCCCATGATATTTGCCATAATTAATGCAATCCTATACCGTACAATTGCTCTACGGGAGCACTCAATAAATCGATAGAAAACATATAGGCGGTTCGGATCCCACTTTCAGCTCCTTGCTGGGTGCTGAGGTAACAACGTCATATGTTAGCCGACGTCTGCCAAAACAAACAATGCATCAGACAAACCACCCCGACGATTCCAGCTCACTTTTCCTGGTTGTTTTCCTGGTCTAATTCACGATGTACTTCGACCTCAATGTACCGATTCCAAGTATCACGCAGTCTCTAGGACCGAGTACCTCCAAAAAAGGGAAAGGAAAGCAACAAACAAGCTCATCGGGGGTCACATTTACCACATCTCAAATCAGTGGAATTGAGGTCCGGATCGACCTTCTTGTTCGTTGTAAGTTATCAATATAATTGGGCAATCATTGTCTGAAACATTGTCAAGTAGGATACACGGTCATTGCGTTCAACCAGCTGGTTCAAAAACGCGTGGATCCGAAGACACATGTAAACACAGCGGACAATCTCGTGAGCCAGCTGCGACGACGACCAGGGATCGTCTACTTGAAGCGGTTGAGTATCATTCTGGACGAAGACAGTGAAAAGGGGTTCGGACTTGTACGTACAAGGAGCTATTGCCGTCCGAATATCGCCAACTTTTTTTCTAGACAAATGCGAATGCATCCTTGTTCCCTTCATACGACCTCATCGGGCTCATACCGTTGACACAGGCCACCTTCTCCTTAGCGTGCTTGACGCATTCCATGCCATCTCCGTTGACGGCGCACATCATCTCCCTTCCATTAACCCTCCCGCGATTGTCCTTCCATCTCAAACACACCCTCATCCGAACCGCAATAAAAAACGGAGCTGTCTTCGAGATCAGCTATGTTGGCGCCCTCGGCGGCGAGAATGATCCTGTTCTCGTGAACGCCGGCGGAGCGGAGAATGGTCCGGCGGCGAAGAGGAACTGGTGGGCATCAGCCAAGGAGCTAACACGCGTGACGAAGGGAAAGAGCCTTCTTGTCAGTGGTGGTGTTGTTTCTGAGGCAGACCTTAGAGCACCGACAGACATTGGCAACCTGTACGTCGTCGCATTCGTTCCTGCCTGTATCCTGTTGACACTTTCCCATAGTATCACTCTACTCGGCCTTGCCCAAGATGCCGCGCACAGTTCGCTGACGAAGGTCTCAAAATCTCTTGTGCTACGAGCTCGTAAGTTTTCTCGCTCGTGCTTCTTCTGCCACTAAATGCCACACAGAGACACGGAATACCTATCGTGCAGTGTTCTCAGAGCCCACCGTCGTCATCCCGGACGGCACAGGTTATTCGGCATCTGTCGAGGTTCCTTTAGAACCTCAGGCAGCCGGACCGGAAGACCTGAGTCAAGCTGTTGCCGCAGGGTCACCATCCGAAAGTGCACCGCAGCCGCTGAAGAAGAGACCTCGTGCAGAGGAAACAGAAACGGGGCCAGCGGCGTCAACAGGTGATGCCCAGAAGAAGAAGAAACAGAAGAAGCACACGGGAGCTCAACCCAACCAAAAGTCCCTCCGCTAATCCGTGTATGATCCGCGTGGTAGAGCACTGAACCTCTTATCGCTGGTATTGTAACTATGTATTCCCTGAGAAATTCAAGCCTCTCTGCACACGCCTTGCCGGTGAGGTCCTGCAAGCATTAGTACGTTCCAAGTCTCGTTTTCACTCGCTATGGAACTATTTTACTAGAAGTCGTGCGCTTCTCGCCGTCGCGCGCCCCCGGGCCGTTCACCATCATCCCCGGGTGTTTCTAGAGATATCAGCCCTTCAAATTCTAATTGAATCTGTACGAGTCGGTGCCCTTTCAGTGCTGAAACTTTCACTACAGCACTTCAAGTTGGGGCATGTGACTTCTGGCGCCGGGCGGCCGGAGATTCCGTGCAAGGTCTGTAGCTGTTTCATCGATAACAAGGCTTCTGTTGCGAATTAAATCGATAGTGCATTTCATTGTACTCCAACGGCCAAGGGCGTTCCCTGAAATAAACCACGACAGTGGCGAGTTGAGGGCACTTGGTGTTTCCCTAGGGCCAAATCAAAAGCTGGTCAACAGAAGCCCTAGCCACCATGTCGGTCAAGACTCAGGAAATAAGGTCCGTAGGAGTCTCGCAGTGCTTCAACGCCGCACTCAATCATTGCGCCGTATTGAAATCATTGTATTACATCCCAGCATCAAATCACAAGCAATATACGATGGTGGATACAGTGATGCGACGGAGATAAAATTACGTATCGCAAACGGTGGCGCTGGGCAGTCAGGTCTCATTGGTGCATGGGCTGATGCGTTCATCCAGTACTGCGTGAAGGACCTTGGGATGAAGCCCTTCAAGGTAAGTACGGTGATGATGATTGGCATTCGCTCCGTATTAATTAATTTGTCAAGGTTGGATGGTACCTAGGAGACACGACGGAAAGCCTTGCCTTACTCGCCGCGGGCTCTGTGGATATTGCAGTGACCTATAACAAGGCCGCTGAGACCCAGCTGGTCGAAAGCAACGCTGCCTCCAAGCGAGTATATGCCTTTCGTGTAAGCTTTTTTAATGCTCAGATTTTGCAGCAGTCCTGAAGGATTCGCCATTAGGATCACTTCATGCTTGTAGGACCTAAATCCAACCCTGCAGGGCTTGATGAGAAGAACGACGACATTTTGACTATGTTTAACAAGATAGTTAAAGGTGGGAACGCCGATGTTACGGTCAGTCCTTCCCACATTTCTTTTCCGCTGGAACAACCGAAACTTAAACCTACGCAGACGCCGCCTGATGCAACGAAAAGGCAGGCTGTTCGATTCCTTACTCGTTTCGACAAAAGCGCCACAAATATCAAGGAATCCGAGCTTTTCATTACGATAGGAACGGTAAGCCATCCCAGTTGCTCAGGCTGCTTTTTTGCTCATTCATTTCTGCACGAAGGTTCCATGGGCACTCCCATATTCGAAATGGTATCACCAATACCCTAGCTTCCCCTTGCAAGCACTCGAGGCGGCGTCTTTCCTTGCAGAATATACCCTCACCGACCTCGGCTCGTGGCTCTCCTCCCCTGCCGATATCACAGGAAAGCTCGAGATCTTCAAGGCGGGAACCGACGACGCGAATGATCCACTTCTGAACCCCGCGCATGTCCTTCTTGGAAGTCGAGCGGACCCTGTGAATTCAAATATCTGGAACGGCTTCATGGAGTGGGTCGTCAGGAAGAACGGCGGCCAAAAGGTTATTGCTGAGTTCAAGAAGTTCGGCAGAACCTTGTATACTGAGGCTCCTAGTGTTGAGTAAGCTTGGGTTCGACTATGTAGATTAATTAATTGTTCTGAGCTTCGCATTTGCCATCATTGG
The DNA here is from genome assembly GCA_018850815.1 of Asterophora lycoperdoides. Classification (NCBI taxonomy): domain Eukaryota; kingdom Fungi; phylum Basidiomycota; class Agaricomycetes; order Agaricales; family Lyophyllaceae; genus Asterophora; species Asterophora lycoperdoides. Next base: position 50,987 of record JABCKJ010000061.1, read on the forward strand.
TTAACGCACTGTTAACGCACACGCGTTTGAATACACACCACCATCACACATTCACGTGTAAAGTGAGGTCATTGCTAGACTTCTACTTACCTCGAGGATTGGGGCGAGGCTGGGGCGAGGTTATCAACTCATTTCTCGCACTAGGAGCTCGCCAGTACATCAAGTTGTACAGCAAGAGCCACGGTACGCAGTATGGAAAATTGCAAATACATGCTATAAACATAGTAACTGGAGTCTGGCGGTCACTAACTATCAGGACTGTTGACAATCCAACGGAATGACGTCGTCCAGCAGCTCTTCATCGACCCTTTACACTCAGGACTTTCCTCGTGATGAAGAGTATTACTTGAAAAATATAATTTTTTTAGTACGACCCCATAATACCTAATAGTAACCCAAGTCGACCGGTCATAGCTGAACCGATCTGGTGTAATACTAGGTGGAAGGGCACCTGTTTAGCGTGCCACGACACTATTTCGCTTCTTCGGATATCTTCTCGTCGACTTGCTCGCTCCCACCTGGGAACGGCAAACCATTAGAGGGGACAAGCGATGCTTCACCCTTCATCCTCGAGATCTCCAGAGCCGACTTCAAAGGTCTACTGCGAGTGATGTATCCCCTGTGCGTTGTGGCCTTAACGTTCGCCGTATGGCCTCATCATAATAACCTATATACCAGACAGGTGCCCCACCTTGGGGGCGAAGTGACGCTGCCCCGTAAAGACCGGATCGCCGCGCTGAAGCTCGCAATGATGTGGAACTTCCGCAACATCCGGCAGCTCGCCATCCGCCAATTATCTGCCACTGCGGGCGCAGATCCCGTTGACAAGGTTTCTCTTGCAAAGGACTACAAAGTCCCTGAGTGGCTACTCTCGGGGTACCACGAGCTGGTGAAACGCACCGCTACGATCACGACGGTTGTCCGCCTGGGCCTCGAAACCACCGTACACCTGTTCCACATCCGCGAGGAAATATGCTTATCTGAGACTGCGTATATAACGGGTATAGGCGTCGCGAGGACATGAACTTTTTGGAGCAGGTGAAGAAGGTGTTTAGGCAGGAGCTGAAGGAGATTGAGGCTGCGAATAAAGTGTATAATTCGCTGCCAGCGTTCTATCTCATCGACGATTTGGAGAGCAGCAAGTGAAGGTCGAGTGGGGTGGGGTACAGTTGTATGATTCGCCGGCACATATGCGAATAAATCACCTGGCGTGCTTTGGACGATTAGTGACGAGCGTTAGAATGTTCGGGTAGGCCAGATGAGGGCAAGCAGTGCACGAATGCAAGCAGGCATCCTGGGATTCGACCTGTAATGAAGTTCCGTGGTGCTACCGAAGTCGAGGTCGCTTGGTCGGGGTATCGGCCAACAGTCCAGTAGCTCGCGCCTCATCTACACCTCGCCCACGACCCAGAAGCAAAATATCAGGCGAACTCGAGCCAGGGAGTAGCCACTCGTCCTCATCGTCATCACAATCGCCCTTGACGCCAAACGACGACTGCAGCGAGAAACTCTGGGTTCGAGACTGTGTTCCGCCGTTAAACGAAAACGTCGATGCCGATCTCGAAAGTTTGGGCTTGGTCGGCGTCGCCTCCACGAGCAAAACGCCTTGATCTTTAACGGGGGCCTTCTTTGCTGCGTCTTCCCGTTTCCGCTTGGTCTCGGCGGCTTTGGCTTTGGTCTCTTCGTCCTGCGGCGGGCGCGCCTTGGGCTTGAAAGCGCGGGACATGCTCACTTCGCGGTTCAGCACCCTTTTTTTGGGTGCGCCGGCGGTGACGCTGCGCTCGCGTTCCAAGCGCTCCTGCGCTAGCGAGACCGAGAGCGAGCGTGGGCGATCTGGTCGCACCTTGGAGTTTGTGGTAGACTGGGTAGGGGAAGCTTGGCGTTCGGGGGAGGTGGCACGAGAGGAGGATGGCGAGGTCGATCTTGAAGAGCCTGAGAAGGGGGAGTTGGGGAAGATTTTGGATCGCATCAGCGAACACAAGTCCGGGAGCTGCTTTCCGAACCTGGCGAGGTATGTCAGGGGCAGAACCAGGATGCATGGGTCGACTCACTGGGGTTGGACAATTTCCTCAAAGAATATCTGCATCCAATCCAGTGGTTTGTGCCTGGACGAAGTATCGGAAGGCTTTGTGACGTTCCCGATACCTTCCATTAGTTGCCACATAGACAACTTGTCCATGAAGATTTCCAGGCTCTCTCCGGGAGGACGCTCGATAACGGGTTCTTCCCGAGGTTCAGCCGCTTCACGAGGTCCTTTTCGTTTCCTTCTCGTTTGTTTCCCTGCTCGTGGTGGAGTTGGCGGTGGCGGGGGAGGTCCTGGGAGAGAGAGTATGAGGAAATAGAGCAGAATTTGAATCTGATACCTGAGCGTTGGTCAGTCAGCAATTCTAGAGAAGTGGTATTCGCGTACTCGCGCCGCTCCATCCGTTCCAGCCACTGGGCTCTCCACTTTTCGTCTTCCCAAGGTCCCGCGATTGCCGTGTTCCGCGTCCAAAGCTCGTCGTCCGCCTTCTCGTAGCTCAAAGCATACCACATCATCGACTCTTCGATCTCCCCAGCTCCACCATTATTGGATAGGATCTGTGGAAGCTCTGTGTTGTACTTCCTAGATGCACTCCGTGTTGTTTGCATTAGTGGCTTCAAAAGTGTGTAAAGTGCATGAGGCTCTGTGGGGCCTGAATTCACGCGTAAAAGTGACGGCACGAGTAGCTTTAGGGGCATGATTGACTAGGGCGGTCCATTAAACCGCAATTTACTCAAGAAAACGCGTCGGACACGTACCTCTGGCAGCCAAAGAAACTGGAGGTACGTTCGAACGACGAATTGATCGTCGCTAGATTCCTCTTCAAGATTGAAAGGGAAGTCATTGGAGAGAGCTTTTACTTGTGTTACAGACCAATTGATTTTAGGTCTTGAATCAAGAACGTAGAACGAGGTAAAGACCATTGACGATGAGATTCTGTGGCTGATGTGGCTGATGAACGTAGGCAGGAAACTGTTAGGTTAGACTCTCGAGCCTGTCTCCGGTCCGGCGAGCCGGACAATCTCGGGGTGGCGGAGCCCGAATACCCTGATCCGATTGATGTGAAGGCGGCTTGTTCCGAACCTAGGACACTGCAGTCTTTGGGATAGATTTCAATGGACTTCACACCGTTTCGTATTTCTACAGCAGGTCACTCATACCCCCACATCCCATGCACTTTTCCACCATTCCGAGTCGTACCAGCTCCTAATCGAATCTCCATCCGCCGGCGACAGCAATTGTAGAGAATTCTGAATGCTACAAGAGTGCCACACACGGCGGTCCCATAAGTATTTGGTTTGAGGCAGGCTAATGTCCATATAGCGCAGGTGCGGTAACGCCTTCATCCAGTTGTGTACGAACGCGTCACGCGTGGCTGGAGAAGGTTCATCCAAACCGAATAAATTCCAGTTTGATACCAATGGAGCCAAAGCGACCGAGAGGTATTTGAGATTAGAGGCGGAGACCAGAGGGGTCAGAGGAACTGGATTGACCTGCATATCCAGTAAGCTTTCCATTGTTTTTTCTTTCGAAGTTCTGGTGACGTGACGTACCAGCATTTCGCGCACTATGGCCACATGTGCTGGTTCGTATGATCTGAGCGTAACTTCAAGAAACACAAGCTCGGGTGCCTCCTTCAAGATGGCTTGAAGAACAATGGATGTGGGATCCGAAATCTGTAACGACAGCGAGACGAGGTGGTTGTTTGATCCGAGTTGGTTGAGCAGTAGTCGCGCATCTGACCAATCAGGCCCTGGGTGGAGATGGTTTTTGAGCCCCACTCTCCGTAAGGTAGGACAATTTTGAAAGATGCGCATGAAGGATGAATAAGCATGGATGGATTCGAGGTTGGACCAGCAAGGAGCAAATGACGATGAAGTGATGTCCGAGAATGGCATCGGGTCGAAATGCACATTGCGCACTGCGGGAAAAGCGCGTTCTTGGTCCTCGAGAGCCGCTGTACAGTTCAAGTAGGAGAGGTTCTGAACCTTCGGGAATGAGACCGTACGATCATTGAGAAGTGAATTGAGATGAAATCCAGTGAGGGATAGTGACTCAAGTGTCGAAGAGGAATTTAGGATTAGGGTACTGACAGACGAGTTGTCGGTGAAGTGGACATAGGTATGCCAGGCCAACTCGTTCATAGATCCGCAGGCGACGAGTGTGAGCTGTCGCAGCCCACGCAATCCGCTGAGTGACTTCAGAGAATCCATACCCACATCCCGTAGGGTCAGATCCGTCAAGTACTTGCAAGAGGCAAGGACTTTTCCAAGCCGGGGCTCCATCGCGAGCAGATCTTGTGCAAACTTGTCGATCCACAGGACGCGCAGGTGATGAGCCTCAGCAAGGACCTCCGCCAACGCGCTCGCAATTACTTCAGGCTCGGCCCGGTCGCCATCACCATAAGAATATCTGGGCGCGCGGATTGGGGGGTTGGGATGGAAGGCCCCGCGGCGGATAAAGAGTTTCCGGAGATGGTGACCGAGTCCGTTTGCCACAACAAAGCGCTGGAAGCTGACCACCTGTGCTGGGTCCCGGGACAGCAAAACGTCGCGGAGAATTAGAGGACGAGCCTGGGCGGCATGACTCTTTGAAGTCAGATTAAGTGCGAGAAGTGTTGGGGTGTCCGCCAGGGAGAACACGATGGATTGTGTGTCGAAGTCTAGTGAGCCAAGTGCCATTTTGATACAGTTTGGATGGTCGACGTCGGGACTTTATTACTTACAGTAACGGGATGATTCGCTGATTGGAAGGCCGTGCAAGTCCATCAAGGATCCATCCAAAATTTGGAACTCCGGAGTTCAGGAGTCTGAAGTCGATTGGTACTATTCGGGCGATCGAAAAGAAGCCAGAGGTACTGTTAGTCTGTAGCGCGGATTGCTGTAAGAAAATCAGAAATCAGGAACCCCACTTGAAACCAGCGGCGGCAAAGGAGGACACAGACTGTAGACACACCAGAATCATAGGATCAATTGATCGGCAAAAAGCGATGATCCTCTTGTCACTTGTCGAAGTTGCACGTCAACAATCTCTTTCAAAGTGCCAGACAAATTTTGACCACTGAGTCAGGGTCTTGCGCGTACCAGAATGGACTTCACCATCGTTGATCCATCCGAGAGGAGGCGGACACACGGCGGCGATTCAGTGTTCGCTCAGCTTATCGAGCTAGCGTATTCAAAACTGCCAGGATCTTTGAACAATTAACAGACAAGTACCAAGTACCCCACACTGAACGCGACAGGCAACACTGCATAAAACCTCTGATGTTCTGAAACAGGGTAGGTGCTTTGTGGGTGTGCTTTGTGGGTGTGCTTTGTGGGGTATCGCAGATGAACCAGTGATTGCTTGCTCTGCCTCCATCTATCGTGGTGCGGTGCCAGCCGCGAATCCTGTTTATGGAAGCATGAAGAAGCGATCCTGGCTTTATAGATAATCTGACGAGATTTCTGCTGCACAAAAACACACTCGCCTTTTGTCGCAGCTGTTGATCAGCTCGCTTTCCATCCTTGCCCTTGAAGCTGTTGATCAGCTTTTTATTTACAAAGCTCCCATCATTCCCATTTTCCTTACGGCTTGAAAACCGACAAACAACATCAGCTATACGAACTTGTTGGCCCATCATGACCGGTATTATCTTCCAAAGCCCTGGCCACCTTGTCACTCGCTTTCTGGTTGCACTTTTTGTCCTCAATGCCGCGTACTCGACTCTGGCTGCACCTGTCAGCAAGGTAGTAAGTGCTGGCATCGGAGCTAATATACGCGTGCTGAAGTCTAGGAAAATTACAGGCCCCCACCAGTCAACGCGCACCACAAATGCCAGGTGTCCGTCCAGGCTCGGGCCCTCCATCTCGAGATGTGGCGCAAAACAAATCAATTAGCGATTTCACAAATCATGCACCAGTAACAAACCGAGTGAGTTTTGTCGTTTAAGATAGTGAAAATGGCAGTAGTAATGCGAATTTATAGTCAGCAGGCCACTGTCTCCCACAGAGCCAGATTCGTGCTCGCGCCGAGGCGGGACCGAAATGCGGAGGTCAGAGCTTCACTTTTCTAGATTGAATCTGATACCACTTACCCCCAGACACCATAAAGTTTGAAGACAACGTCCAAAGGTCCGGCGTACTAGGAAACGCGCTCGGCGAGGGGAACGCCGGGACGGTCTTCGATTTGACAGGTTTGTTGCGGATGTTTTCCACATCACTTGGCATGCTAATGACAACGCGCAGGCGCCTGGCCTACCAATCCTGGCCATGCAGACTTAAACAGTTATTCTTCCGAAAAGGCTGGGGTCGTTGCGAAGCAGTTCAAAGCTGACCCCAAGAACTGGAAGAAAGACGCAGTGGATCAAGAAATCCGTAACCTTCGCCAAGTTAAGCTCCTTATCGACGAAGGAACCTTCGAAGGTTCGCGGTGGGTGATTATGCCCAAGGCCCCAGGCGTGCCTATGTGGAAGCTGGATTTCCTCACAAAACATTGGAAACTCGACTCCAGCTCTAAGAACGTGCAAGACTGCGCGGCGAACGTAGCCATCCTCCTATCAGCGGCCGCCAAAGCAGTTATAGTTGCAGCACAAAAGCACGGGCTTTTCAACACGTGCGTATATCGTTGTCTTAATGTCTCTCGCACACTAACTAACTTTCGTCACAAAGGGACATCGATCCGACTAACGTAAAGTGATCGTGGTTGATATCGATTAAATTTCACTGACGAATCTTTCAAATTGACAGGTCTTGTTCACCACGCCACAGGATGGCCTGCCCAAAGCCCACTTGTTTGACTGGGGACAAGCAGAGCAAGCTAAACCTTCCAAGGACAATGATTCTGATTATTGGGCAGATCAGGTCCGTTGCTCGTTTTGATTGATATATTATTGTGTTCAGTATAACTCTTGATTTGCTTAGGAAATCTCAGTTCAATTCGCAGCAAGCACCTTCTTCAACAAGAAATTTTTCTGTCATCCGCTAAATGGGAAGATAGGATTGAATCCAGACTTCAAAGCATCCCTAGGAATCAATTAAAAAAACTAAGTTGTCCATTTGTCTACAAACCTGTTACTAGTTACCATAGTGTAACGTCGCTTCTGATATCATGTTCGTAGTACATACTGCCATCTTCCATCGTCGTTTGATTTAGAGATATCTTCAAAACAGACTTGTAAGAATTAAGCATTAAGCATGATAATCATGAATACTGGACTACACGATCGCCGGAAGGCACAATTTCTGGAATGATATGTGAGGAAGATGCAAGGTACTTAGATCGGGGCGGCGCGATGTGAAATTATTGGGACGAGTGGATGGTAGTGTATGTGATATGAATGAGTATGACCCGAGTGTTGAACGTTGAATGTCGAAGGCAGGGAGGGATCATGGTGGCCGAGTCATCATGAGCACAAAACGCTGACGATACGAGCCCAATGGCCGCTGTGCATCTCTGAATCCAACACGACTTTTGTTGTTCTTGTTTTTTCCTCTGGCAGTTCTCCTCATCCCCGTCTTCTTTGGCGTCATGTTCCTGCCATGTTTCTCATCATCCTACTCATTATCATTTCTTCTCCGTCCTGCAGCACCACAATTCGGCGCATGGTAACGGCGCCGTCTTCGCTATTACTTACCAAACCAAAGTGCTCGTCAGTTTTATCATATAGCTACAGACCGGCTGTCAACCGGCTCATTCATGCATTACGTTTTACCCGTTTGTTCCCGTGTGTCATCATATTTTTATTGCATGGCCCGTTAGAGGCAACTGTGGCGTAAGGGTGGCCCAACAGCGTAAGCACACGGGGATAGCGTCTGCTTCGACGGAAGAGTAACACGCACTCCCATACAAAAAGCACAGCACGTCTCCAAGAAGGCAACGAACCCAGCATCGAATACAACAGGAATGACTATAAGCGGAATAAAGGCAGCGTACAAGAGCTCCCTTGACAAATTCGGAACAAACGCCCGCCTCAACTGTGCATACCATAAGTACCCAGTGCCGACGATTGAAATGCATCGAAATTGACCCTCAAGTAATACTCAATGACACTCTCACAACATCCCTTGGCCCCACTCTCACGTACTCGCCTCACTCCTCTCCCCAAAACTCCAACTCTCACTAAAACTCTGACAGACGCCCGCGGAAGACCGCCCCATCCCAAAGGCCCCCGACGACCACTGGCACCGGGTCTTGCCGATGTCCTCGACAGAATCACACTCCCCCCTGTGCGGCACCACACCGCTAGGATCAAGCCCCGCCGCGTCCGCATACTTCTCGAACCAGCATGGACGCTCACGCCGGCGGCGCCATCGCCCAATGGTTCTGAGTCTGAGTCCGAGTCCGCGTATTCCGAACTCGACGACGCCGCGTTCACAGAGCCGCGTGAGCCTCAGCACATTGAGTGGGACTATGATTCGCTTGTGGATGAGTCTAAACTCCGAGTGAGGCTCGGGCTGGCGGCGGCGGGCCCGGGGATGGACGTGTTCGACGTGCACTTTCCCTTGCAGGGCCCACTCGATCTGGATCTGGATCTGGATTGTGATGTCGATATCGATGAAGCAGCAGGTCGGCGACGGGCCGTCAAGGGTTTGCCAGAGCCCGATCCAGCCGTATGCCTCGAGGAGCCCCGGCGGCGGCTATCCCTTCTTCCACCTCCAGATTTCCCACTCCCGCCATCTGTGATTGAGGACTTTGGAGGTGCGTCACGTGGGGAGGTGCTTGGGGACCCGGCGTACCAGGCGCTGTTGGCGTATTGGGGAGGGAGGGAAGTCGGCGAAAGCAAGGGCAAAGTGACGGGGGAGAAACTTTTTGAGCTGGTGAGAGCGTCGGTGTCGGTGGCGGGGGTGGCGGTGTCAGAGTCAGAGAGGAGGCGGAAAAACATGAATTTGAATTGGGAGGACTCGGAGGATGTGGGCGTGGAAAAGGAAACGGAGGATAGCCATTGGGAGGGAGGGGGAGGTTTTGGCGAAGCGACGGTGGAGGAGACCGACTCGGAGCTGAACTTGCCAGTGGGGCCGGTGAAGTGGGGGTACCTCTCGCGCTCACAGAAGATTCTTTGGGATAGGATCGCACGCGAGGATGTTCAGGCGCATCTCGAGAAGGTGCGGCTCGACCTTGAGCATGGGGAGGTTGCAAGTTAAAGGGGAGTGGGGATCGCGCGCGATGGTACTGGGGGATGAGCTGTGCGATGTACGATATATGGATAATGCCTGGTGCACGATTCGACGTTGGCGATAGATGCCAGATCAGTAGACACTGCTATAACCTCAATTGTACATTTACAATACACGCACCTTGTTAATCACGCTGGTCACTCGTTCTCGTCCTTGAATCTACAGAAACGAGAATCACGTCTGAAAGGCCTACGATGCATTTGGAACTCGAGCACACGACAAATTCCGACAGGTGCCCACAACGGCAAAGGTCCAAATCCAGATTGATCATGGTATACACGCACGCGGTACATGCACGTATATCATGTGAAGAAGGGATTGCGACCAGGATGAGGCCTGTAGAGCAGATACTCCCGCTACGACTCCAGTGAGATGAGGAAGATGGAAGGTGATGGGTTCTCCTGGCCGCCGTGGGAACTTCAAGTTGGAACACTGTCACTCATGCATACATCAATGTAACATACTACATGTACATGCACATGTTGTGCTGGGCCACTTGTATGGAGTGTTGTACCCCGTCGAAGGTCGTAGGGATCCGCTGCCGAGAGGACAAGCCGACATCGGGCCTGGACATCTTGGGCATGGGGACGAACCGGTACCTGTGACTTCAGGTGAGGTATGCTCGTTGATGGAAAGACGAAAGACGAGTAAGGTCTTTGCCTTGTTGAAGGTTCCCTGTTGTCTCGTGTCAGCATAATTGCGTCTGTACTAATTATTATACCTTTCTTTCAATTAGAAACGTCCATATTGTCCGCTTGAAACGCCGTGTTTTCCGTGATATGGTGTTGGCGTGCACAACCAAGAGCTATGGCAGGCCCACAGGTTGCCCTAGTGTGGCGCAACAGGATCAGTCCTTGTTTTCAGGCATTCTTTCTTCCGAGGACGATTACACGTGGATAAAATGTGTATTATTTGAGTGTTAGCCTGGAGGTGCTACATGAGTGCGACCAGTTTTGTAGGTATTTGTTGTTTCGATTGTGTGCTGTGGAGCCAGACTGCATCTAGTATCCCTGCTAATTATGACATGCGCGGTTAAATACCGTCCACAGGAACCGAAATATCATCAAGTCCCACCAACGGCCGACAACCTCTCCACCTATCTAAATCGCATACACTTATCGACATTATTCGCCGACTCATGGACAACAACTACCATCCAACGAACTCGGTATGCGAGGACCAACTCAATGCAGCGATGCCAACTTCTGGATCTGTTCATGGTGACGACCCACACGAGTCTTCTCCATATCAGTCCAATGCATCGACGTCGACCTCTGCATCTGGTTACGACGGCCAACATGAGTCTTCTCCATATCCGTTCAATGTGCCGACACCAACGCCAACATCTGCATCTGTTTATGGTGACGACCAATGTGACTCTCCTCCATATTATTATCGGTTCAATGCATCCGAGACGCCAACTTGTGCATCTGGTTACCGTGACGACCAACCTTCTATTGCATGTCCCAGGCCGTCGAAGTCATACCTTCTGCATTCCCTCATAAACTCTACCTTTGTATCTGGATACGGCTCAGGTTCCTACCAGCAACTGGAGGAGTCTCGAGAACCCGGAATATCGGACAATCCGAACGGTCAGCTTGACCCTTGCAATAATGGTTGTCACGTTTACACTGGAACGGCACAACCTCAGCTGCGAGTGACTGAGCCCTCGAACTCCATTCCAGTCAGTACCGATCGAAACGACTCAGACGACAGCCATCGTGATGAGGCATCTCATGGGAATGTATATAATTCCATTCCACTGGACTTTCGGCAGTCATTGCGGAAGCCTCATGGGATTCACTCGATCGTGGCGTTGGCCAGTCCTTCTCACGAACCGCACCAAACTCGAAACGACAACGAGCCTCACAGGATTATCATGCAGTACCAGCTGCCCGGGCTCGCACCAAGATACTACGCTGCTCTGCTGACGCTTATCGATAGATGGACATTTATCTCATCACTGTATCCCACTGGAACGGCACAACCTCAGCTGCGAGTGACTGAGCCCTCGAACTCCATTCCAGTCAGTACCGATCGAAATGACTCGGACGATAGTCATCGTGATGAGGCATCTTATGGGAATGGATATAATTTCCTTCCAATTGACTTTCGGCAGTCATTGCGGAAGCCTCATGGGACTCACTCAATCGTGGCGTTGGCCAGTCCTTCTCACGAACCGCACCAAACCCGAAACGACAACGAGCCTCACAAGATTATCATGCAGTACCAGCTGCCCGGGCTCGCACCAAGATACTACGCTGTTCTGCTGACGCTTATCGATAGACGGACATTTATATCATCACTGTATCCCGGATATGATGATGATGCTTAGTACATTTGTGAATCTTGCATAGCATTGGACATTTGTGGCGCAGACAACCTACGTAAATTAGTACAGTACTAAAGTACTTCGGAGAGTCGATATGGATGGAATATCAGGGATGACTTGTATTCGTCGTAGCCGCATCACTTGTTTTGTTGTTGTACTTCTAGTCAACTCTTTGATGTATCATGTATGCCTTGACAGACATCACTTGCTCTTCTCCAGACACGAAGCGTCCAAAGCGTGCACTAGTGTGGCGAAACAAGGTTAGCGCGCTGTCAGTACGGTAACGTACCTCTTGCACATACTTAGGAGATGGCCCATATACATGGAATCCATCGACGAGCTCCTTTCAAGCCTCAAGTAAACTAAACAAGGCCAACAACAAGGACCGCAATACAAACATTGAATTCAACGAAGCTCCTTGAAACCGTTATGAACTTGAAACGGACCCTCATATAAATATAGCTCATAGTCCAGGACTTCAGCACTACTTGTAACCGACATCCACAAGTCCCCTCCAGGCCATGATGCCATGACTTCGAACACGAGCCCACAGGAGACCAACCCCGACCCGTCCCCATCCACGTACTCCTCTGCCGAGTTGCGACAAACACAGCCCCCACCGTCTCCGTCATACAAATACTGGAACAAAGAAAACCTCTACTGGCGCCACCTGCTCCTCCTCCGGGTGGATGAGAGCAGCGACTCCCAAAAATTAGAATCCGCCTGATTGTCCGAATCCGTATTGTCTTGAAGCGCCGTGTTTTAAACCGTGATATGGTGTTGGCGTGCACAACCAAAAGCCACGGGCGTTGCCCTGGTGTGGCGCAACAGGATCAGTCCTTGTTTTTAGGTGTTCTTTCTTCCGAGGACGATTACACGTGTACAAAAGGTGAATTAAGTGTTAGCCTCGAGGTTCTACTTGAGTGCAACCAGTTTTGCAGGTATTTGTTCTTTCGAAAACGTCAAGTACACAACTCTTCATACACGTGGATAGGTCGTGTATCAAGTGTCAGTTTTATGCTGTTGACAAGCATGCGCTATGTAGCTTTATCAATCGCTGTAATTGTGTTCTGTGGAGCCCCAGACTGCCTCTAGTATCCCTAATTATGACATGCGCGGTTAAATACTGTCCACAGGAACCGAAATATTCATCTTAAGTCCCACCAACGGCCGACAACCTCTCCACCTATCTAAATCGCAGATACTTATCGACATTTATTCGCCGACTCATGGGCAACAGCTACCATCGTCCGTCCAATGCAGCGACTCCTTCTCCACGTCCGTTCAATCCAGCGACTGCAAGAAGACCCTTGGAGCGCGAAGGGGCTTGCTATATTGACATGGATGGCACTGCTACGACTGAACCACCGACGGCCAGTGACTCGATGATGAGAGCAACGACTCCCACACCAGGACAAGGGACTTGCGATGGCTCGATGACGAGAGCAACGACTCCCACACCAGGACAAGTGGCTTGCGATAGCTCGATGACGAGAGCAACGACTCCCAAACCAGGACAAGTGGCTTGCGAAGACTCGATGATGCGAGCAACGACTCCCAAACCAGGACAAGGGGCTTGCAATTTCGAGATGGATGGCACTGCGGCGACTGAACCACCGGCGGCCAGTGACTCCATGATGAGAGCAACGACTCCCAAGCCAGGGCACCCTCGCCGGTGACATTGCGTCCAAAGGAGGCACAGGCAACTCGACATCCACCACGCCGTCACGGAGATATGTAAAAGACAAGAAACATCGAGGCCTCCGCACTCCACTCCCCGGCTGCAAAAGGAAACAACAACTAGAATTACAACACCCATTCGTATTGTATCGTAGACTAAAAAGAAAACAAGAAAAGATCATATCCAAGCCCGTAAAAGCTAAAACCCCAATAAATTCAGTCTGCTATTATTCGGCACGGTCCAGGTCCAGCGTTAGAAAGCGAGGGGCGAGGGGAAACGCGACGCGGAGGGGGGGAGGGGTATGTATCACTGAAGGATCCGAAGTCGGCGGGGGTCACCGCTTCCGCTTCACTCCGGGGCCCACCGTCCCGTCGACGTCCATCCCGTCGCCCTCGCCCAGTTCCCCGACGACGACAACAAGCGCCGGGCTGTCGCCCCTCCCGCCCGATCCCGAGCCCTCAGAATCGACTGCCCCAGGCGCATCGAGCATCGCCTCGTCGTGCTCATGCTCATGTTCATGCTCGTCCCCCTCGAGCAGCGCTGGGCTCCCAATACTCTCCTCGTCCGCATCTCCCTCAGCCTCAGCTTCGAGCTCCTCTTCGGGCTCGACCTCGACGTCCTCCTCGAGGTCCGCAAAGGTGCGGCACAGCGGGCAGCTGAACGCGGGGTGGTGCGACTCGAGCAGCGGGCGGATGCACTTGTAGTGGAAGGTGTGCGAGCACGGCGCGATGAAGAGCGCTTGGCGGATGGTCACGCCGAAGAGGCAGATGCAGCAGTCCGGGATCGAGGAGGGCGCCGCTGCGCCCGCGCCTGCGGATTTGGAGGCGGCGGCGGGCTTGGGCGGGGCGGAGAGGGTCTTGAGGACCTTGAGGGTGTTGGTACTGCGAGGGGACGACGGGGTTAGTTGGGGTGAGTGATTAGAGGGGAATGAAATGGAGAAGGAGAAACGAAGTGACAATAGAAAGCGTGCGTATCTCCCGAGGACGGGCGCATCCTCGACAATAATACGGGCCCAAATTCTCGCTATGAAGAATGAAACCGCACGACCACGGCACGCATGCAAGGAGAAAAAGGAGAAGAAAAAGAAGGAAACACCGTCACTCACTTGAACGCATTAGCGCCTGCCTGCCACTCCCTGCCCAGCTCGATGCGGATCTTGACGCTCTTGTAGATATCCTCGGCGCCGCCCTGGTAGTCGACACCAAGCTGCAGCACATCGCCGTCCTTCATCTGGAACGGCTTGCTCTCGGTATTCGCAGGGCTGAGCCTAACATGGTTGAGGAACGTCCCGCTCGAGCTCTTCGTGTCCTTGATGAAGAACCTGCCGGCGTCGACCCATATCTCGGCATGGGCACGCGAGACGACCTTGGACTTGAAGGCGAGGCGGTTGGTGCCGAGGGCGTTGACGGCGGCGAGGCCCAGGCCGGAGCGGTCGGTGAAGCGGCCGATGCGGAGGGCGGGGTCGCCGGGCTTGAGATCGCGGGCGATGGCGTCGAAGCGTAGGGTGCGGCGGGAGTCGATATGCGGCACGAGGCGGATGCGGTGGGGGCCGGCGACGGGGGCGGCGGCGCCGGGGGGCGCAGCGGCGGGGGCGGTGGAGGAGCTGGCGACGGGCGGGCCGAGAACGGCGATGGGGTCGTGCTGCGTGGTGGTGGTGGTGGGTTGGGGTGGCATGGCAGGCGCAGCGGCGGGCGGGATCACGGGGCTTGTAGCGGCGATGTTGCCCGCTGAGCGGCGGCGACGGAGCATGTGGGAGAGGCCGAGGCCGGAGGGGGTGGCGGGGGGTGTGGCAGCGTTGGTGGTGGCGGATGCAGAAGTTTGCACGGGGAGGGGGCGGCTGCGGCGGTGGGCGGCGAATCCGGACGGCGACGGAGGCTGCGGCGGGGGCGGAGAGAGTTCACGGATGTCTGTGGTGAGGATGTGGGATTGCGATGAGTTTCGCGGGCGGCCTCGCAGGAAGGACCCAAGGATGGTGTTTCGCAGTGGAGGCGACTCGTTGCCAGCGTCCATGTGGCAGTGGCGTGGCGTTTCGTGGCTGACGCTGAAGCTTCTGAGTTCTTGCGTGTATTCTATCGTTCGACGAGTTTTCTTCGTGCTGGTTTCGGTGGATTCTATCGTTCGACGTCGTCGCTGTATGGGTTCAAGAGCAAATCGAGGGGCGAAATCAGCCAAGTCAAGCCCGAACAAGACACCTCAGGTTCGTCTCCTGACTTCGGCCAAATGCGGTTTCAATATTCTTTTGTTGCTATCTCCTCTTTCTTTTCTACCACCACCATTGATCCTTCCTCCTCCATTTGTCTTCCTTGCCCTCGAGTACTTACACGACAATCGCTCAGCACTCCACTTGACCTGCAATTTTCACATCTGAATTTTCCCCATCCATCACTTTACACAGCCAATTAAAACCCAATAAGTCTTTATCAAGGCCCGCCCGTATTTGATTTGAGCACCCACATCTGTCCACATTAGCCTGTTATCGATTATGGTCGACGCCAAACCAAGGTCCAGCCGCTACTGGAATAGGGGCACACGTCTTCCGAGTCCAAGTTTTCCTTGTGCCCTCGAGATTCCAGCGCCCATCACGGGAAAAGCGTATAAATGCCTCATGTATGTCGTGCATCTATTCACTCAGAGTATTCAGTCCCTGTGTACACAGCGCGCGCACCTGTTATGCATTACTCCACCCTTAACTGCATGTCTTCCAATGCCATCATCAAGTTCGACGTGTGACATGGGACGTACGTGATGACGGCATCCCATCATCTTCCCACTCGTCTTCCTTACCATTTGTTGACCATCTGCATCATGGATGTACTTGTGTATGTGCGCAATCTGAATCTTCCATGCTGGAGATGCATCCACTGCCACCCCCGTCGTCAAGTGCCCAGTCGCCGCATCAACGAAGTCCTTCTTCTCGACAGTCAGATCTGTGTCCGGTACTTAGAAGGTGAGCAATGGTTTCCTGGGTCCTGGAATACTCGCGTATTGAATAGCCAATTTTTGCAGAAATGTTGCCGTGTCGTGGAACTTCAAGGCGTCCATCAATACCAGTCCGATTTCCAGTCGATTTACCAACTCCTCCGCATCACCGCAATCTGCAGCATAATGGCAGTTGTAAGTCTTGGCAAGTCACCGCGGACACCCTCGAGTTCAGACGCCTAGCGGTATATTCCTGCTCAATTCGCTCCAGCCTCGGTGCGCTAATCGTGGGTGTGCGTTTGAACAAGCCTCGTTTACCTGAGCCCAAGCTTGATTCAGAGTCAGTGCGTCGACGACGCACCCCTACACATGGCCGAGATTCGCGACTCTAGTCGAATCACCAATCAAGTCTGCAAGTTACTTACATCCACCCGGCACCGCCACCACCACCGCTGTCTTTCAAGTCACCCATGGTTGGTTTGGCGATAAAGCCCTTCTGCTCGTCTTCTCGTCCTTTCATGCGCTCCCTGTCACTTACTCATTATCATACACCACGTTCAGGTTTGTCCCCGTACCAAAAAAGCGGAGTCGACAGCACCACATGGCGTCGAAGCTACGAGTAGCGCTGTGGCGTCAAACAACTCAAAGTAGCAAGATCTTGGCTCCAGTCCCGGGGAAATACGGGGTGAAGCTACACTATTATTCTATTGAATCCTATGGGGCGACCAAGAGTGCGAAACTCGGACGCAGTGGACGCATCTAAATATCATTCTACGCCAACACAATTTCTACTAGACCTCACGCGGTCTTCTCCGCAAAGGGATAGTCCGTGTAACCGACGTGCGTGTCGGGGCTCTCCCCGGGGATGTAGAACGTGTTCCGGTCGTACGGCGTGAGCGGGATGTTCTTCTTCAGCCTCAACGGGAGATCAGGCTGGAGCCACAAAAAAAAAAGTCAGCACCTGCCTCACACCGACTTTGAAGGCGAAGAGAGGAAAACATACATTCGAAATAAACTTCCTGCCGAAGGCGACGAGCTCTCCGCGCTCCCCTGCCTGGACCGCTGATTCGCGGGTGTGCCCGCCCGCGGTGATGTACGTCTTGCCCTGCCATATCGCACGGAGGAAGTCGTTGGATTCCTCTTGTGGATGCTCGACGTCTTCGTTGCCGCTGACACGGGGCTCAACAACGTGGATATACGCGAGCGAGGGGTGCGCATCGCGCAGCGCAGTGACGAGGTGCGTGAACTGCGGCACCGGGTCCGCCATGCGCATGGCTATACAAAAAAAAAGTATACTCGTCACAAAGCAGTTCAAGGATACTACGAATGAGAGACGACAACGTACAGTGGAAACTGCTCCACGGGCTCAGGCGCACAGCCGTCCGGTCGGCACCGACGGCGCGCGATACGGCATCGATGATCTCGAGGACGAACCTGCTGCGGTTCTCGATGCTCCCGCCGTACTTGTCTGTCCTGGTGTTGGTCACGTCCTGGATGAACTGGTCGGGGAGGTACCCGTTTGCGCCGTGGACTTCCACGCCGTCGAAGCCCGCGAGGTGCACGGCATTGTGGGCCGCTTGCGCGTAGAGGCTCACGTACTCGGCGATCTCGTCGAGCGTGAGAGGGTGCGGGATAGGCGCCTCCGGCGTGACGGGAATGTTTGAGGCGCTTACGATGGGGACCGACGGGTCGTAGAATCCCACTATTTCGGGGTTGGCGCCGCGTCCCAGAGCCCAGAGCTGGAGGAAGATCGAGGAGCCCTGTGCGTGCACTGCGTCGGTAACCTGAGATGTCACGTAGTTTCTTTCAGTTTGAATCAAAACTTGGAACGCTAACGGAGGATCTACACTACCTCTTTCCATGCCTTGATCTGCTCGTCGTTCCAGATTCCAGGGACGTTGTAGAAGCCTCCGGCCCGTGCTGCGATATAGGTGCCCTCTGCAATGAGGAGAGTTCCCGGGACACTGGCGCGCTGGCTATAGTATTCTTTCACGAGAGGGAGAATTGGTACAAAGGTGGACTTTGTCGCGCGAAACCTGGTGAGGGGCGCAAGGACGACGCGATGCTCGAGGGAGACCGGGCCGACCTTGGTCGGTTGGAAAAGCTGGGGTAGAGCAGACATGGTGGGAGTTAACTTCTAGTACGGGGAGATTTTAGTGGTGGGGACGTACAGTATATTCGAGGTAGGGACTTTTTATAGTGAACGGGATGTAAGTTAACTTTTGAAATTCAGCCGAATGCAAGTTGGATCTGCCTAAGCTTGCTGAGCAAGAGAAGCATTATCAAGCAGATCAGGGAAGGCGCCATCTAGAGGAGACGGTATGTTCTCGAAGCAGTTTTCTCACCAGGAATGAATGAATGAATGCTGAGGATAAGGTCCCTGTACTAGTCGTATTAAAACTTTCGAGATGCGGCCCTTGATTGCTGCATGCGCGGGGCCGTCGTGGTGGTTGCGCACTCTTACGGCACCGGTACCGCCAACCATGAACCATCATATTGATCCAAGCGCGTTCAGTTTCTGGAAGTGCGATCCTCGCGGTAACAGTTACAATTACCGGCCGGATCGGGAGATCTACTCGTTAGTCATGGAAGGGACGACCAGTCGATGACGGATACAAGGTACAATTGCCGCCACCACAGATTCTGACTCAGACTAGGCAGAGCATATGGTAGACTTTGACGAGGAGAAAGAGTAATTGCAATGGTCAGCGGTGATGTCTCAGCAGGAGTCCTAGTACTTAGGAGGGTTGTGAAAACGCATTTAACCTTTAGGGTTTTGATGGCCTATTAGTCGCCTTGAGCCTTGTGGGCCAAGCGTTTGTTGCCGTTTTGCTTGTGACTGAGTAGGAAACTCACGCGATCTTCTAATGTGTGGCGCAGCGCGTTGGTCCTCAACGGGCCGGTGACTAGACGTCCGGGTTGGGGACGTCGGTAACCGGAAGTTGCGCCAACTCAGGAACGCCGAACGCGCGTCCGCCGTCAACGATCCCTCTACTTGAAGATGTCTTCAATGGTCCTCCAGTGCTATACATAGTTAGGGTGTTCAAAGGGTGAGTGCCTCTCGTCACAACTGAACTCACAGCTCACAGAAATGGGCATCGATTCGGATAGACTGTCAAGTTTTGACCACCATGGCTAGCTTTTCCTCCGTCGCTCTCCTTGCATTTCAGCTGCGTTTTCGTCATGCCACACCCATCCTGGGCACGTACCAATGCTATAGTATGGCCTCCCATAGTGGTCAATAGCTTGGATAGGAGAGAATTGGGGGAAGATCGGCAGGGAGGAAAGCTTGTCATTGATATCATGATATGGACAACTTAGGGTGGTGGTGCGTGCTCTTCATTTTCGTCACATTCCATCCATTGATTTGTCTGTAAGCCTCAATCGGCTGCTGTTTGCTCTTGTACAGTCCGCATTCCCGAGGTGCGTTCTCGTTTCGCTGCTTGAGGTAGCTCATCTGACAGAATACTTTTGCGACAGCCACCGCACGACACTCGACAAATGTTCGCGCTCCTCGTACCATGGAATGTGGGCCACCGCCTCGCGTTGGGCTTACTGGATGACAAACAGCTGGTACGTCCTTTCGTATCCATTTGTATAGAGCCATGATGCAATTCGAGAATTCAACCCGTGGTGACGGCCGCGTTCTCCTATTTCCCCATGGTCACTAACTGTGGCTCTCAATGTCAGTTTGTTCGTGATCCTCCGTAGCCGTTGGCTTTTCTTGCTCTCCTACCACCATGTCTAAAGTGACGCATACACCTGTCTCAAGGGGGCTTCTCCAAGGCGATACCGTTCCACCGGTTCATCAAGTCCTGGACTAGCCTCATGGAACAAGGCGCGCAGCCGCCTTCCAATGCTCGGGCTCAGCTACATTGTCGCAGATCACCCCCTCTGAGGGCCTCATCTGGCATCGCTGCTACGCAGAAACGTTGGAATGCCTGCGTCTCATTGTGTACGGCTCCCGGTTCCACCTAATTACTGCGTCCATCTACCAGGCACCTCTCGACTATTGAAATCCCAGCGGAGAGAAGGCCACTATAGGGATGACGCGTTTCCCGTTGGTTGTCGACCAAGGCCTTCTGCTCGTGTTCTCGTCTTTTTATGCCAAGTTACTAACTATCATACACGACGTTCAGGTTTGTCCCCGCGCCAGGAAAGCGGAGTCGACAACATCACATGGCGTGGAAGCTACGAGTAGTGCAGTGGCGTCAAACGCCTCAGAAGCATTCAGATAGCTTGGTCCGGCGCATGCATCTTCGACCGTCGCTACCGTGGTCTTACACTGACTTCGACTTAATCACGGCCTTTAATTCTCCATCCTAAGCGGCAAGACGATGCGAACTGCGGCGTATCACCTGGAGCTGCATCAAAAAGCAATCGGAACCGATGCGTCCATGCGCCACTCAATAGCAAGATCTTTGCCTCAGTCCCGGGGAAATATGAGGTGAAGCTACACCATCTTTCTATTGAATCTATTGGATCTATGGGCCACCAGGAGTGCGAAACAAGGGTGGCTCTCGGACGCTGGACACATCTAAATATGGTTCTACGTCGACAATTCCTACTAGACCTTACGCGGTCTTCTCCGCAAAGGGATAGTCTGTGTAACCGACATGCGTGTCGGGGCTCTCCCCGGGGATGTAGAACGTATTCCGGTCGTACGGCGTGAGCGGGATGGCGTTCTTCAGCCTCAACGGGAGATCAGGCTGGAGTCAAAAAAGAAAAAAAAATCAGCACCTGCCACACACCGACCTCCGACCCTGAAGGTGGCTTGTAAGCGAAAGAGGGAAAACGCACATTCGAGATAAACTGCCTGCCGAAGGCGACGAGCTCTCCGCGTTCCCCTGCCTCGATCGCGGACTCGCGGGTGTACCCGCCCGCGGTGATGTACGTCTTGCCCTGCCATATCGCGCGGAGGAAGTCGTTGGACTCGTCTATCGGATGCTCGACGTCTTCGTTGCCGCTGACACGGGGCTCGACAACGTGGAGATACGCGAGCGAGGGGTGCGCGTCGCGCAGCGCAGTGACGAGGTGCGTGAACTGCGGCACCGGGTCTGCCATGCGCATGGCTACACGACAGTAGCCTCGTCAAAAAGTAGCTCAAGGATACGCACGAACGAGGGCACTTACAGTGGTAACGGCTCCACGGGCTCAGGCGCACAGCCGTCCGGTCGGCACCGACGGCGCGCGACACAGCATCGATGATCTCGAGGACGAACCTGCTGCGGTTCTCGATGCTCCCGCCGTACTTGTCCGTCCTGTTGTTGGTAACGTCCTGAAGGAACTGGTCGGGGAGGTACCCGTTTGCGCCGTGGACTTCCACGCCGTCGAAGCCCGCGAGGTGCACGGCATTGTGGGCCGCTTGCGCGTAGAGGCTCACGTACTCCTCAATCTCGTCGATGGTGAGAGGGTGCGGGATAGGCGCCTCCGGCGTGACGGGGATGTTTGAGGCGCCTACGATGGGGACAGACGGGTCGTAGAATCCCACTATTTGGGGGTTGGCGCCGCGTCCCAGAGCCCAGAGTTGGAGGTATATCGAGGAGCCCTGTGCGTGCACCGCGTCGGTGACCTGAGATGTCGAGTCATTTCAAGTTTCAGTTTCAATCAAGACTTGAAACGTCAACGAAGTATGTACGCACCTCTTTCCATGCCTTGATCTGCTCGTCGTTCCAGATTCCAGGGATGTTGTAGAAGCCTCCGGCCCGTGGTGCGATATAGGTGGCCTCCGTAATGAGCAGAGTTCCCGGCACACTGGCGCGCTGGCGATAATATTCTTTTACGAGAGGAAGAATCGGTACAAAGGTGGACTTTGTCACGCGAAACCTGGTGAGGGGCGCAAGTACGACGCGATGCGCGAGTGAGACCGGGCCGACCTTGGTCGGTTGGAAAAGCTGGGGTAGAGCAGACATGGTTGAAGTTGACTTCTAGTACGGGGAGATTTCGGAAAGAACTTTTGTTGGGAACGTATGTTCGAGGTAGGGACCTTTTATAGTGAACGGGATGTTAACTTTTGAAATTCAGCCGAATTCAAGTTGGATCTGCCGAAGCTTGCTGAGCAAGAGGAACATTATCAAGCGGATTTAAAATAAGAGAAGGCGCCATCTAGAGGAGAAGGTATGTCCTCGAAGCAGTTTTCTCAGTATGAAAGAAAGCTGAGGATAAGGTCGCTGTACTAGTCATACTAAAACTCTCGAGATGCGGCCCTTGATTTCTGCATGCGCGCCGTCGTGGCGGTCGCGCACTCTTACGGCAACGATACTGCCACCCATAAACCATCATATTGATTCAAGCGCGTCCATTTCTGGAAGTGCGATCCCGCGGTAACTTACCATTACCGGTCGGATGTACTCTGCCGGTTAGTCATGGGAGGGACGACCAGTCGATGACGGATACAAGATACAATTGCCACCCCCAACTTCTGACTCAGACTAGGCAAAGCATATTTATGGGAGATTTTGACGAGGAGAGAGAGTAATTGCAATGGTCAGCGGCGATGTCTCAGCAGGAGTCCAAGTAGGAGGGTTGTGAAAACGCGTTTAAACTTCAGGGTTTGATATCCATCGACGGCCTATTGTCAAGTTGCGTTGAGCTTTGGTTGCGAAGCGTTTGTTGCTGTTGTGGTTGGACTGAGCTACGAAACTCAGTGCGCGGTCTTCTATTGTGTGGCGCTGGCACCTACAGCACTCATCCGAAGGTCGGGGCCGGTGACTAGACGTCCGGGTCGGGGACGTCGGTAACGGGAACATCGGTAACGGGAACATCGGTAACGGGAACATCGGTAACCGGGACGTCGGTAACCGTAAGTTCAAGTTGCGCCAACTCAGAGTGTGCTCAGAACTGCGCGTCAACAATTCCTGCCACTAGATGTCTTCAATGGGTCTTCAATGGTCTTCGAGTACCATAGCGTTCATAGGGTGAGTGCTTTGAATTCAATGTCAGATCCAGACTTTCATCACAACTGAACTCACAGCTCACAGGAATGGGCGTCGATTCCGATACACTCTTTCAAGTTTTGACCACCGGCGGCCCATGGATTCCGTCGCTCTCCTTGCATCTCATCTGCTTCTTCCTCATACCTCATCCATCTCTGGGCACGTACCACTGCTATAGTATGGCCCCCCATATCGGTGATTAGCTTGGATGGGAGGGAATTGGGGGAAGATCGGCAGGGAGGAAAGCTTGTCATTGATATCATGATATGGACTGCTTAGGGTGGTGGTGCGTGCTCTTCATTTTCGTCACATTCCATCCATTGATTTGTCTGTAAGCCTCATACGGCTGCTCTTTGCTCTTGTACAATCCGTATTCCCGAGGTGCGTTCTCGTTTCGCTGCTTGAGCTTACTCATCTGACAGAATACTTTTGCGACAGTCACCGCACGACATTCGACAACTGTTCGCGCTCCTCGTACCACGGAATGTTGCGCATTGACTCGCGTTGGGCTTGCTGGATGTCAAACAGCAGGTACGTCCTTTCGTATCCATTTGTATTCGTCGTGTCTGACAATTACGTGTGGATGGTCGCAAGCGCCGGGAAGCGTGCACTGCTGAGAGACGGTGGAACGATGCTGGCGTTGGCCTAATAGAGAGCCACTCACCGTTGTTCGGTTCGTAGGGATCGGTTCGTAGGGATCGGCCGCTCGACCCCCCGCGTGTCCTTCTTCGAGACCAAACTCGATCGCCACCTATGGGGTTGGCCAGAACGGCCTGTCCCTCGGCAGTCTTGGCGTCCTGAACATGTCTTCGATGGCCTTACGCAAACTTACGCTAAGGCGAAGAATTTCGGTCAGCTTGCCGGAGAGCGCCAGGGTGACGTTTTGGCACATATCAGACGGCTACAGATATGTTGAGCATCGTCAAGGCGCATGGAAAGGAGAAGCTCTTGTATTGGTGATTCTTGTACGTGTTCGCTTCACTGATACCCTTTTTCTATTCCACTAATGTTGTGGAAGGTATGGGAGGGAGTATGCTCGGGTCGACATTTGTTTCTATGTTCCCGGTACCTACTCCGCTTGGTTTCCTAGATGACTAACTGACCTTCTCCGAGTCATAGGACAAAGTCGAGCGCCTCGTCATCGACGGTGTCGTCGATGTCGAAAACTACTACCAAGGTACGTCAACATCTAGTAATCACCGCCGTCTCCCACTCACCATCTCCACAGCTCTCTGGTAAGGCAACCTCGTCGACGCCGACAAAATTATGGACGCTTTCTTCAAATCCTGCCACACTGCCGGATCCTCCGAGTGCTCCTTCTGCGCGTCTACGCCTGACCAGATATCCGCCAGCCTCACAAAGATCTACGAGTCCGTGAGCGCACGCCCCGTCCCCGTGCGCACGCCCACGTCCTACGGAGTGGTCAATACGCATCATCGTCTTTACCGAAGAGGTTGAGCGTCTTTGATGTGTGGCGCAGGATGTTCTATGTAGCTCGTTGCTAATATGACTTTGGGGAATAGCGAGGGTGAGATGCGACAAGATCAAGGACTCCCGACCGAACAGGGACAAGAGAAGCGAAAACGAAAATAGAGTGAAATTTCAAGTGTTGATTGCTACAGCGATGGGCATGTTAATATCGGTTCCACCACATGTACAATACAAGCTGGAATCCGCGGACGTGTCTGGCTTCCCTTCTCCAATGCTACATTGGCTTTTCCTTGCCAGAATTTTCCCGCACTTGATCAAACCAGACATTCTGCAACAACACGTCGGGCTTTTGTCGCTCCAATGGGTCGATCTTGAACATCTGACTTAACATCACCGCCAGCCCTGTTTCGCGGCGAAACATCACGTTGGCAACGCGCTATGGAAGCCTTTATATGACGAGAGAGATGGGGTATACCGTTGCGCAAAATGCGACTGGGAGGTTGTTGAGAGCTTTTGCGAGAACTGCCAGACAGAGCATCAGTGTGATACGGTGCGTTCCCTATTCTACCATGTTGTGATTAGATTTGACCCTGCTCTAGGAGGACGACGAGGGTCTTCCTGCAGATTCTCTCCATACAGACATCCAGTATGACTCGGACCGTGAGCAGCATCCTCGGGGAACTACACCCCTTCGCGACGTAGGACCGTTCCGACCACTTCCTGGCTATACATCTCAACACTACCGAGCCCTTCTTCAACGTGGCGCGACGCGCACCATGATCGAGACCTTCCATTTGGAGTTTGATGCTGCCCACGGAATCTTCGCGTGGGCGGACTCGACTCTCTACGGCGAATTTGCAGGGCCGAAGATGCAGCGAGGCGACTTCTGGAAAATTCAACTGGGCAGACGCTTTGACTTGGATGAAGACGACTTGGATGGGGCTGGTTTTGTGGAGGGCATTCTCGAGGAAGCAGTCATCATGTTTCCTATCGCCGGGCAACCAGACAAGTGGGAAACAGTAGAGGAGAGTCTTGGGATATGGGTCACCAGGATGGTGAAGGATTGGCACAAGATTGAGAGAGAGGAAGAGGAGAGTGACGTGGAGGTCAACGATGACGAAGGAAGCGACGACGACGAGGATATCCCTGAATTTTCATTGTACGATAGGCGACTCGATGTACCATTTGCCGACGACGGCCCAGTTCTCGTGTGTCCTCGATACGACACGGCCGATGACCACGAAGAGTCGGACGACGACCTTGGTGCCATGGAGGTCGATGATATCGACATGGGGGATGATCCTGATCTCGCCATTCATGCATCAATTCCTGACCGTGCATACGACCCTGCTGGCGAAGGCGACGTTGTCACATTCACCGGATCGGTGCAAGGTGCAGCAGATGAGCCCACTCTGCACGCAGTGGAGGACATCCAGGATGAAGCGGGCACCGGCGCTAGCGAAGAAACTGTCATCCTTGCCTCAGAAGAGTCAGACTCGGCGGATAGCGACTTTGACGAGGACGAAGAATTAAGTGGCGATGAAGAAGCACAAGCCTGGGTTGTGAAAGGTGCGCTTATTTGTTATCCATGGCGGGCTGGTATGTCAAGGTAGTCAAGTTGCCTAGAGCTTCGAAACTGCATGATATTTCTTACCTTTCCATCCACTGTATAATCACGCCAGAATTTTTTGTATGTGGTCAAGTGAAGCGCTACAGTGAAATAGGGACTAGTACTTTCGCGTAGTGTTGTGCTGACTTGGTGAGGTCGCACTTGGGCATCGTCCAAATTCCTAATTTTTCTTCCACGATGCGGACAAAAACTAGCCGAAAATGGTGCGGATAAAAAGGGTGGAATTTGGGAAGATTTTGGTATCAGGCACCTCGGTGAAACGTCGGGTCCTATCAATGGTAGAAACATGCGTCTGAACCAACAACCAGGAGGCAGGTATTGAACACGCAATCAGGGAGGGGGAATGATTCCAAGAAACGAGAACAATCGCAGAAAGAAAAAGTAGGGGCCATAGTAGAGGGCAAGTAGTCGTAGAACACGCTGTGGAACAGTTCGCCAATGCACAGCTTCGACTCCGAGTCGTCAGCTATGTGTACGCAAGGATGAGATGGAAGAAAGAGCTGAACCTTCAAGTTTACCAGGTGACGCGGTAGAAGTCGGCGTGCGGGAAGTACTTCTTGATCTGGGCCAGGAGGTACCGGTCACACCAAAGCAACTGTGGAAACCATAACTGCGGTGAAGATTGCCAAGATCTCTAACATGGGCAGTAGAGGTTTGCTCGGGTTTGCCAGACGATGTAAGCATTGCCACATCAGGAAAAATTGATATGACGACATAGGGCTACATAGTTGGCATAGCACAGGTAGTCTCGTAGCTAAGTCCCTTGTATATAGTATATATAGTAACCACTTTGAATTACATAGTACTCTATAGACACTGTAGTTGCCTGCCGGGAACACATAGTTGCTGTAGCTCAGTAGACCCATAGTACCATATAGTATCATACAGACAGAATAGTAAATCATATCAAGAGACATTCAATGCTTTGAATGCTCAATTAAACCAGTCAGAAACGGAAAAAAGACTGTATAATGTATAATAGAGTACACATCAAAAGTAGTCATAAATACATATAACTATCATGATTCACTCCATCGGTATTAGACACATCTTCCAGAGCAGACCGCAAACAGCAACACAATCCCGCTGGCCCTGTGGTCCCCAGGCGGCCACCCATCCCGTCATCATCATTGTCACCACCAGCTCCACCACTTGCCTCCCCAACCCGCGCGCCTCACCCGCCGAGCCCTCTCCCGCTCCCACTCCTCTGTCCGGATATCAACAAACCACGAGAGCCCAAAGTTGATCAACTTCATTGGTGGGCGAGCGCAGGCGGGAGGTAGGAAAGCGCTGGGGTGATTTTTCAAGGTTCTCAGGTGGGGGCAGGGAGGACGGGGTGCCCTGCGCGGCGAGGTGCGTGTATACTTGGGTTATCTGGAGGGGTAGTTGGAAGTGGTCAGTATCACCTGACGGCCCTACACAGCTCGACCCACATGAGACGCAAGACGCTCTCCCTGAGTGCCACACGTTGTCGGAGTTGACAAGGGCTAGGAAGTCACCACCGGGGAGGTAGGGGAGGACGAGGGAGGACATGGTGAGGAGGGGGGTTGTGGCTAACGCCAACAACTTGAAATGAAGATACAAGAAAGAATAAACAGATACTTATCCTGCAAGCATGGCAGAAGATTGATAAGTGGCCTGGCTATTGACAGTGGCTAGTTACAACGCAGTGTTGAGAGTGGTGACAATATTCATCGGGCTCGACCGTACACCCCCAAGCCCCACCTCGGACGCCCTCCTCGTTAGCACTGGTGCTATGTACATATTGGTATTCCTCACTCTTTTACATCATGCTCACTTATCTTACGCTCCTACTATTTTTACCTTCCGACACGAGGCGCGCCTTACCGATGCGCATGTCCAAACATGCGTGATCCACGTGTCGGCCCTCGTTGCGCCAGTACAGTCTCACATATAATCGGTGCTCTGGCAAAGGGATCCCCCATTCTTGTTATCTTCAGATTCCCTTTGCCAGGTGCGTAGTATATCGTTCCCCCTTACTGTACTAGCAATATAACTTCGGATTCCCTTTGCCAGTGTGACCCAGTCTGCTCCCAAAGGTTGCCCTTACAGCATAACAAGAATATTTAGAGACCTGGCTAGGTCAGCAGATCCGTCGGTGCGTAGAGCACCTTGCCATCACTGCACGCTGCCATCCTGCCCACCAGTCTGCCCCTTTGCCCTATCCCGAGATGTCGACCGACCTGACCATGGAGGATCAATCGCCGGCTCCGTCGCCTCCGACAACCGAGCAGCGGTTAGCCGCCCTGGAAACGTCGCTGTCAACTCTCGTCCAATCTTTCCAAGCCAACTCGACCATCTTGGATTGCCTTGTCACTCATTTGACACCAACCCCCCCTCCTCCAGCTCTGACCCCCGAGCCTGTACCACCAGCACCGCTGCTGGTGGCGAAGCCGATACCCATGTACCAAGATGGACTGTCCCGCTATCTGGCCCAACTCCGGACCCAGATCCTCACTGAGGCGAGAGCGCAGGCCCGAGCCGAAGCCCAGGCAGAGTCCAAAGCAAAGGCAGCCCACACCCAAGCCATGGGACCGCCTTTGACCGGCCCTACCTCCAGTTTACGATGGGAGTCAGGCAACCAGAGAAGAGTTCATGAGAGCCTGTGAGCTGTATACGGAACTCTTGCCTTCACAGTTCCCGGATGACTACACCACCATCCGGTGGGTGCTGACATTCATGCAGCATGGTTGGGCGGCCGAGTTCATGGCCTGGGTCTTTGACCACGGAGGAGTGGAGAAATGTTTCGTCGACTGGAAGGCCTTCGCAGCGGAATTCTGGCAGGAATTCCACAACCCGGACGTAGAGGCCCATGTGTCGCTTGCGCTGGAATCCGATGCCTACTATCAGAATGGCTGACCAATCGACGACTACGTCGATACCTTCCAATCACTCTGGAAGAAGGCAAACTACAGCGACGGCTGCTCCCTCGTTCTGAAGTTCAGAAGAGGGCTGGATTGGAAGCTCAATGAGCACCTCGGAGCCATCGCCACTGGATGCCTGGACAACTGGGTAGTGGAGCAGTGGAGTCATAATCAGTTTGCACCCCTTACTGTAGAGCACGCTAATGAAATCATTGTTGCCGCTACCTCTACCGGTGCCCCGACCGACAAAGACGTACCCCACTCGGACCTGGAAGAAGCATCCCCGGTTGTCGGCCCTGACGCTCTCGTTGGGCCTCCGAACCCCTCACGTTGCGGCCTCCCAAAATGGGAAAAGCGCATGCCCTGAAGCCTAGTAGTAGCTGCCACCACTGACCGATCCCTGGATCTCAAGGTAGAACTAGAGACAACCGATACACAGCAGACCATCTCGGTATTGGCTCTACTGGACACCGGCACTATGGGCTGCTTCCTGGACACTGGTTTCGTGGAATGACACAAGCTCATGACCCACTCCCTCAGCTGGGCTATCCCGGTCTACAATGTGGACAGGACGGCCAACGAAGCCACAGGCGTGAAGGGAGTGGTGGAGGCGATCCTGCGTTACAACGGTCACACCGAGCGCATCCTATTTACCGTCACAAACCTTGGCAAGCAGGATATGATTCTCGGGTTCACCTGGCTTAAGGAGCACAACCCGGAGATCGACTGGTCGACCAGCCAGGTCAGGATGAGCTGATGCCCCCACCCAGTGTGACACTTGTCGAGACGAAGCCTGCCTGGAACACCGGACATGGTCCAAACTGCAAGCCACAGTCAGGGCCTGTCGCACGGAGGGGGTTCCCGAAACCAAAACTGGTTTCTCGGCCCTGACTTGCACCCCCGAATTAGAGTCGGAGGCTGACGAGTTCCTCCCCTTCACTCCATTGCTGGGCGAGGGCTCCAAATCAGACCCATCGGACTTCGACCCCACCGAGGCCTTCCTCTCTGGTGACCACGTCTGTTGAAAATTCAAATGCTCTTTCCATGTGACCTGACTCACGTGCTCATCACATGCACACATACACAAGTACAAATAGCATGACTTGGTCTGT
>JABCKJ010000610.1:0-11133 GCA_018850815.1 Asterophora lycoperdoides
AAAGGGAATCCGAAGATAACAAGAATGGGGGATCCCTTTGCCAGAGCGCCGACTATATGTGAGACTGTACAGCGCAATGAGGGCCGACACGCGGATCATGCGTGTTCGGACATGCACCTTGGCAAGGCGTGCCTCGTGTCGGAAGGTAAAAATAAATGAGAGTGTAAGGTAATGAGCGTGGTGTAAAGGAGCGAGGAATACCGATGTGTACATAGCACCAGTGCTAGCGAGAAGGCATCCGAGGTGGGAGTTGGGGGAACATGGTCGGGCCCAACAGATATTGTCTGGGTCCGATGCTCAGGTCTGACAAATGTTGTCCGGGCCCAATGCTCGGGTCCAATGTCAGGGTCCGATAGTGTCCCCTGACAGCAATTGTCGGGCTTTGCATTGGGTCCACAATAATGTGAATTGTACAATGGTATATAAATTGGATATATAGCCATTTTGAAGTTGTACGGCAACTCAAAGTCTCCTCAAAATTTACAAAGTCATTCCAACTCCACTTGAACTGCCATCAACGTACGATTTATTCAATTTTTTTCCTCGTTCATTTGTTGTTCCCTCCCACCCCCCACCATCAAGCATTCAACTTCTATACTTCTACCTATGCGGCTGTGCCCACCACCACAGCAGTCTGTTACTGTTCTCATGTCCAAGTGTTGTACACTGCCTCTATTCCATCACACGGCTGTTCTGTAGCCTTGTTGTTCATGCTGTTGTCACTGCCTGGTCTGTGGGCATTTCTCTATGTGTATTGTGGTGGCATGTGTTGGCTATATGTTAGCTTTTCCTTTGCGGTGTAACACTGATTGACTTTAACATCAGCAGGTTTGACCCTGACAGCATTGCCTTGACCAGCCATGTCGCCACCGAACGAGCCACGTCACCACCAATTCACCACTCTCCACTTCATTTTTTCCTGCTGGGACAACTTCCCTTTCGCTGATATGTTGCTGGGGACACAGTACCAGGCCAGGTACTATTATTTACGTACATCACAAATATAATAATCTTTTCCCCATACCACTTTGTGCTCTGCATCCCAAAGCTCGATGCAAGCACCATTTCAATGTAAAACAAAAAAATCACTGCAAGCATTGGCAATATCTGTAAGTATATAGACCCACTACAGATGGATACAGCACCAGGTGGCCCTTATCTCGCGCGATAGTGATTTTCAAACTCATATTTGCGGTGGGCAATGTAGAAGCTGTAAGTTCTGCCGCAAAATGTGGGATTGTGGCAATGTGGACAATATATACCTATATAGAGCGCTTACATAGGCCTGTAGTGATTTCCACAAAACGCTGATGGGACCGCAGTCGTTCAGTAATGTGGACCTCCCCGCGCATCAATAGACAATAGACAATACTTATAAGTATACGGATGACAAAGCGTGCATGTGATTCCTGAGTCCCTGACTGGGACACAACTGCGACAGCCAATACGAAGAGCCGAGCAAATGTGAAACTATGAAATCCATCCATCTCACACCCGTGAACGTGGTGCCACACTGATGGTGTAATTCTAGCTCTTATTCAAATAAACTTTCATGCTCTGCAGCTAAAACAATAACCAAGTCGGTGGAAAGACCAGATGGCCAGAGCTGAAAATCGAGATGTAAGGAGGCAATCGTGAAGAAAGCTAAGTGAAGGTACTTCATATCCGCCACAGTTCTCAATACCAATGGTAATCATCCACGTATGCCGTCACAAATTCGCTGTTAATACCTAGCATGCAATGGGAATAAGAGAAGACTCTGTATCGAAACAAATAGGCGACGTACCATAATGCTGCAGCAGCTGCTGCGCATGGTCCTCACGTGGCCCCCACTGAAATTGCTTCAATCGTGTAGGGTCGTTATCGATAGCGCGGAACGACCGTTTGCTATATCTCGAAGCTTGGGTTGGGATCAAGTATTTGACGTCCTCCTTTGCGTTCGTAGGATAGTAGGTAGCGACCACCTTGCTGTTATGAGCGTATGTGATGTCCCCAAGTATGCCTTGAACAGCGCTATAATTAACAGGTAGAGTGGGATACTTCGTCGGCAACCATCGCAGCGCTTCTTCCGGTGAGATAATGAATCCTGCTACACGCATATGTCGGTCAAGGGATTGGGAGACGAATGGAAGTGGTGGCGATTCAATTAACCAACGTTCAACTAGCGCGCTTGCCGTCCCCAGGGCCTTTGCCACTTCTGCTTTCGGCGTGTTTGGATGTGAAGGAGTTGCCAAATTTCAACGCCACCCTTCTTGCTGTCTGCTTGCTGACTGTAACTCCCGGTTACGCTGGAGTGCCGCCAATCGCAGTATATATTCCCCGCTGCGCTGCATCATGATCCTCTTCAAATGCGTGTAGACGCATCTCGTTTCGTTTCCATAGGTTCCACACTAAGTACCGAAAGAGAACAGGCGCGCCATCTACGAAACTTGGTGAGTGGGCCGATTCTTCGGACGGCATGTCCGAGTTCTACATGGGCAGCAGACTGAGAACACCCAGACATTGACCACATCGTGTATTCGTCGTGCCCTGCTCCTGCGGACGCAAATCAAGATCAGGGCACCAAAGCCAGCCCACAGTGGATTGGACCGGTGACACGATTACTACTGTCGTCTTTCCTAATACCTATTTGCGATACCTACTGCTTTTTTCAATTTCGACGGTCTGTTGGAACTGTCAATATTCGCGCAAATTATTTCATAACACACAGCCGGACATGTCCAATAGAGTAGGATGCAGTCGCAGCGGCGAGACAAGAGCCACATGAGATCTGTGAACCAGCGTCAAGGGCGGGAACCATCGCCCTTGGTTGCAGCCAGAGCAAAATGTTGTATGCTGTGATCTGTAGTTGACAAAGTAAAATACAGTCAGCAAGCCGATGAATCAAGTTTTCCGCCTTTTACTGCGCCCTCCTCCTTCCTCAATCTCTGCGGCTCGCTTACTCTTTTGCCCAGCGACCCTCATGTACTCCTTCCGTTTCTCCTTCTCCTTCTCTCCCTTAACTGCCTCCTCCTTCGCCAGCTTCTTCCGCCTCTCTGCCTTCTTCTCGTCCTTCTTCTCCTTCCGCCTCGACACCTGGTCTTTCCGCAGCGCTCGGATCTGCTGCAACAGTGCCACTGCCTTTTTCTCCTCAGGCTCCATGACCACCGCACGTTTCTGAAGGTACGTCTGCCCCCGCTGAGGCGCCATAAGCTTCGGCTTCGACGCATACGGCAGCGCTGCTTGCAGCTTCTTGGGGACAACAAGCGGGTTGAAACGCCGTGGGGGCCGTTCGATAGGCTTGTAGGTCGAGTTGACGTTGAGAGGCGTCTTGAGCCCCTCGTCACGCCGCACCTGGCCCGTCAGACGCATACCTGTCCAGTGCGCCTTGTCGGAGAGTAGCAGTGAGGTTACGGGGTTGTAGAACTTCCGCGGCTGCACGGAGTACCATGCGCGAAGGAATATGATATCTAATGGCGCAATCGAATGGGATGACGAAAGGTTAGGATAACATGTGGGACGTACCACTCGCCAACACCTTATCCTCAAAGGTCGCACGGAATGCACCATCGGGCTTGGGCATCGCCTTCTTGATCTGCCCCCGAATCCCAGACACGGTCCGGATGTTGGCACCCTCGAACTTGACCACCTCCAACGCGCTGTTGAACATGTCCTTCACGAACGCGGTGTTCTTGTAGATCTTGTACGGCACACCTGTTAGCTTGAGCTTCTTGACGATCTTCACCGAACGGTCGATGTTGAGCACCACGCCCGTGGCGCTGACCCGGAAGCCAGGCGTCTCTCCCGAGAGTGAGTTGAACGCGCAGAAGCCGGTGTTTGGGAGGGATACAGGCCCGTAGAATGTCGCGTAGCAATGCATGTGCTCTGGTGTGTACTTCAACATGCGCATGCGAATCGAGTGGTCGTCAAGGGAGTAGATTGGCACAGTCTGGAAGCGCCGCCAGCCGAGCGACAGGATGAGCGGGTCGTTGTTCTTGAGCGTCCGCGCGTACCAACGATGACGCTTGATGCGGACCTGCACGAAACCGAAGCGCTCCTCTGCGGCAAGGAGCCCACCGACGACGATGGGGTACGAAGGGTCGAAGTTCTCGATAAGCTCACATGGGACGTCTGCGAGCTCGATACGGACGTATTGGCCAGGTCGGTAGCCCTCGACGAGCGCGCGGGCCTCTGCGTCGATGCCCTCGAACTCGGCGCGGTTGAGAGCCAGCTGCCGCGCCATTTCATCCTTCTTCTCCTCGTAGAAGCCCATTTTGGATGACTCGGGGTCGTCGTACTGCTCGTCGAACTTGCGCTTGAGCGCCTCCTTTTTGGCGGCCAAGGCTGCGGCGCGAGCAGCTTCGGGGTCGGTAGGTGTGCTGCCCCCCTCCTCGTCGGCACCCTCATAATCATCTCCGTCGTCATCATCCCCGCCGAACGCCGCACCCTCCTCGTCTCCGCCATCGCCACCTGGATTATCATCGCCGGTGATGAAGAGGTGTCGTATTGACTCCAGCATCTCCTCATCTTCCCACTTTTTCAACTCCTCCACACTCAACGCTTCCTTACTCCGATCCAGCACCTCATCCTGGTTGTTGTCTGCACTCCGCTTGATTTGGAAGAAGTCATCCTCATCCATCTCGTCCTCCTTCGAGTCAGAGCCGTCCTCCTGCTCGCCCTGAAGAATTTGGGAAGGCGTCAGTGATGTCGCGTATATGAGTTTGGTCCAGTCTTTCCGACGGGATTTACGATTCAAAGAGGTTTGTGCCCGGTCCGCGAGATTCTTCTTCCATCTCGGCACCGTCTCGTCATCCTCTTCCTCCCCATCCTCTCTATCGTCCTCATCCTCCTCATCACTTGGAACGTCGTGGTCATCATCCTCTCCACCAAACCTAACTCGCCTTCCTCCAAGATCCAGATCCTCCTCGTCGTCTCCAAGGTCGGAGTCACTCTCCGCGTACTCGATGTCGCCCCGCTGCTTGTTGCTTGATGTTGGCAGCGTCCGTGTTCCACTGCGGTGACTGGAACGGCCAGTGCTACGTGGGTCCTGAGCTCGGTCCTCCTCGTCATCCTCCTCAACACCGTCAACGTCAGAGTCAATGCCCGAGTCATCGTCTTCTTGGCTCTCAAGGTCAAGGTCATTGTCGTCTTCGTCGTCCATTTCGACGTCCTCGTCTGGGACAGTAAGATTCTTCGACGAGGTGCCCAAAAGGCGAATCTGGCTCTTGGCGACGGCGTCTTCGAGAGTCGAGCCGACATCCTGTAGGTCCATCACCATCTGCTCTCCCTCACCTTGGGGTACTAGAAAATGAAATTAATAAGAAAATTGGTTTGAATTTGAATAGTGAGGCACAAGCACGTACCGTCCGTATTCCCCCTCGTAAAACTGCCGGGGACATTCACCCACACTGCATCCTTATCATACATCACCCCTCCCACGTCGCTCATCGGTGCATGGATGATCAACTTCTTCTTCTCGCTCAGCTTTCGCCGTTTCTCCGAGTCCGCGTCGGGCATGGGACATGGGTCTCCCAACACCGTCACGCTCTTCATATCCAAATCACCCACCCCCGGTATGTGCACGCGCGTGCCCATGCGCAGATTGGTCCCACGCACGTACCCGTACACAGTCACAGTGCGATCGCACTTGCCCTTCGACGTGCGCACGAGCTCACGCGGGGTGAGGTCCTCCAGGCGGTCCGCGAGCAGGTAGGAATGGGCGTTGCGGAAGACGAGTGGTCGGAATTTCATCACAGAAATGAAGCGGGAGAGGTTCATAATTTCGGTGTCGGGGTAACGTCCGTTGAGGACGCCGGAGAGGTAGAAGAGCTTGGCACCCTGGTAAATTTCGGTCCAGAAACGCTTCTTGAGGGCTTTTTTGGTGTCGCGAAGCGTTGCGGCTTTTTTGATAAGGTCGAGGTGGGTAAGGATACCGATGACTTTTGGGAAGCCATGCGATTGTAGAATGTTAAGGAATTCAAAGGTTTCCTGGGCGCAATACATGCTAAATAGTCGCAGTAAGTAGAAATACGAATGCACGCACCATTTCGAATCCGAAGGAGCCATCGATCATGAGCAGAACGAGGTCGGCAATTTTGCCAATGTCGATCATGCTGTTCAAGTCATTGTTGCATTCTATGAATGTCAATCGTCGTTTCTTTCCACTGACCACTGTAACGGGGCCCTTGACGTCGCTAAGCGTCTGCTTGGCGTAACGCCGAACCAGACTTTTGAGAAGAGTGGTCTTGCCCACTCCAGGAGGTCCAACGATGGCTACAATCACCGGTGGAGGTTCGTCGTCGGGAGTTCGATTCACCAGGGGGACGTGAAGACGAGTTTGGTCTCGCTCGGCATTTCTCCTGCCCTGTTTGTCTGCTCGGCGACCAGATTTTGGCGCGAAGGCCTTGATACTCATTAAATTGGGCAAATTTGCCATCAAGCTAAACACGCACCTTTTCGTTGAAGCCTTTCTGCTTCTCCTTTCCCTTCCCCTTATCCTTCTTCTCCGCCTTTGTTCCAGACTGTGCTGGCCGATGCGCCTTGTGCGGTCTATCGTCCATGCAAGCGGTCCGGGAATATGCTGGGATTTGGCTGGGATGATCAATGAAGAAAATTAACCGGCTCCGACCCTAGAATAGGGCTAGACGCGTCCACGTGATCACGCGCCTTGTTGAACTCTTGCCTGAATGCCTGAAGGCTTAGCTCCTGCCACCACCTGGTCCCGATATTTTCTTCCGTTTCTCCCCTTTCTTGCGATACCGAGGAGAGAACGATGAGCCGACATATAAAAGGTCTCGACATCAGTATCCGCGGCGATGAGCTCGAACAGCACCGGATCCAGCTCGAGAACAACCTCCAGTACACAGAGCCATCGTACCGCCTGTCGTCGGCCAGCGACGACGGTGACCATGAGAGCTTGGAGTATCCTAGACACAACTCTGGGCCTGCCGCTTTTACCTCGTTCGAAATTCCATCGAGGGACCACTTTCACGACGAGTCGCACCCGTGGTCGTATCGCACGGTGGACGACGAGGAGGGCATAAACCCATATGGCGGGGAGACATTGTCCACTGCTGCACACCATGCCAGTGCGCTGACGCTCAATGCTGGTCTGGGCGGTGGTCGTGCTGGCCGGCGTGAAGTCAGTCTTAGTGGGGCCGAGTACGACCCCGACCGCCCACTGCACGATATGATCGCCGGTGCAGACAGCAAGCTCAGCGTGTTTGACATTGAGCCCTCTCGCTCAAAATACCCTGTGAGACCTTTTTCCATTTTTTACACGGCTGGTATTTATTCGAACAGGGCCTGGGGACCGTCACATACGACCCGCTTGTTGTCGACAGCACCGCCGAGCTCGACCGCGTGCTGCAGTCTGGGAGGAACATCCCTCCTGGGCACATCCAATCGCCGCTGCACTCTTCCAGTTCCTCGTCAGCGTCCGAGCGCGAATCTCACCCAACCACACGGCCCAAACTCTCCGATGCTCTCCGCCGTGTATCTTTTTCTCCCCAGCGCCCGCGCAGCAACGCCGGGTCCCCCCGCTCCACCTCTCGGCAACTCCCCAACACCAGCGAGAACCTGCCCACGCCTAAGCCCAAAAAGCGGGCGATCTTCCCATCGTACACGCCGCAGCAGGCGGGGCAGCCACAGGTTCGCCTCCAGCCGCCCACCCCCTCAAGCGCAGGCTCACAGTTCTCGAAGATGGCGCGTGGGATCACGCGGGAGATTGAGCACGCCCAAGCGCAGGGACAGAGTTCGCGGCAGCCGGAGCGCAACCCGTTCGACACGTCGGCCACGAAGCAGCCAACACCACGAAAGCCATCGGCGATGAAGCAGCGGCCGCACACGCAGACGCCGAGGGGCAAGGTGCAGCTGCCGGATGTGACAGGCCTCACGAGTGCGGTCGAGTCACCTGCGAAAATGGGTTCAGAGTATTATGTGTACCGCTCAGACGGGAGTCCCAGGGAGAATGAAGGTAGGTATTTGATGGATATTCTCCGTGTCGTGGCTGACGGTTGTATAGCACGTCTGATGGGCATGCTCAACAGCGTGCAATCCAAGCTGCAGCACCTGGAAGAGGAGAATGGGATCTCGCGTCGTCGGGTGAGGGAGCTCGAGCTCGAACTAGAGGTGTGCAAACGCGATGTTGCGCGGGAGCGGACGCGGGTCATGGAGCGCGAAGAGGTGATCGTGCAGCAACAGCGGGACGCAAGCATAGGCAACCTCAGCGGGTTTGGACGGCGCAACAAGGGCAAGGCACGGGCCAAAGACCTTAGTGTCGACCATGACATGCTGAATGAGCGGTACCGCGAGGCTGTCGAGGAGAAGAAAGGTTTGTGGCTCGTTTGATTTCTATACACGTTGCTTACCTTCCTCCAGCCCTGGAAGCCCTCATCGCGACTCTCAGGGCACATCTGACGCGTCTTACCGCCGAACTCTCCTCTCATCGGGAGCTCCTCACTGAGCTGCGCGAACTGCGGGACTCGGACATCAAGGCGCTGAAGCAGAAGACTCAGGATATTGAACGGCTCAAGGAGGAGGTTGAACGCCTCGGGGGAGAAGTAGAGGTGCTACGGGGCGTCGTGGAGGAGGGTTTAAAGGAACGACGGACAATCCGGGAGGTGTCAGGCGTTCCCCACTCCGATGCCGATATTGGGATGTCCCAGGATGTCGATGAGGAGGATGAGGACGAGCATGTCGAGATTGATATTCCGAGCCGCCATGAGGACGCTTCACAGAGTCGCAAGGAGGAGGAGGAGGATGAAGAGCCAGAGCCTTTTGACCCCGTCTCGATTATGGGCTCTTCGCGCAATGAAAACACCAATACACATCTGGGCGATAGGACTATGCGGACTGACCGCGGAACAATCGGGTCAAGCCACCTCACGCGCTCACAGCAGTCAACACCACCCGCCGCCGCTCCTTCGCAGTTGATTGACGCTGTCGAGTTTGAGCGGATTTCCGCCGAGGTCGAGGAGCGCCGGTCGGCCGAACGCTCTGTCGAATATGCACCGCAGCCTACGCGTCCTTCGCGCCGTGCGACCGTCCAGGAGGCCTCAGACGATGATGGTACCGAACTTGACGATGAGGAGGATAGCCGCCGGCGTGGGTCACCTCTACCATCTAGGACACGGGCGCAAGCGCTGACGGCTTCATCGTCGTTGAGGTCTTCCGTAGCTGCCCCTGCCCCCGCCCGCGCTGCTGCCCCCTCACCTGCACCTACCCAGCGACAGCACCGCCCCTGCCGCCCTGCCAATCCAGTGGAAGAGACGCCATTCCCCCAGATCAGGGGTACACACCTTGAACGGCTATTTTTCTCTGCGCCGGAGCACAACGCCAAAACATGTACAGTATGCCACCGACGGCGTCCACACGCTGCGGATGGCGACATCCAGCCTTCGTGGGTCCCTTCGCGCTTCAAAGGACGGGGTGCGCAGAAGGAGGAAGAGGAGGAATCGAGTGCCGAGGAGGACGATGAAGGTTTTGCGGAGGGGTCTGAGCACCAGCACGACCACGCGCGAAAACGCCGCGAGGGCGAGCACGTTACCTTCTCCAAGGAACCTGGCCAGTGGAGGGAGCAGGCGCAGAGGCAGGGCTTGCCGCCGCAGACGGTGGTCGCGAGGGTTATCCGAGAGCTTGAGGATGATTTCACGCATTATAAGGCGTAGGTTTTCCCTCCGATGCGGTTTGTAGGCCTGGTGCTGAATGATTTTTTCGGATTAGCATCTACGTGGAGCTGGCGGACCAGTACAAGGACATGGACCCGGTGTCGGATGTCCGCCGACGGAACATGCTAGCCAAACATCTGAGAGAGGTCGTGGATATCTTAGAGCAGAAGGTACGTTCATGGCGCGTTCTGCTGTTTGATCTCTCCCTGAATTGCTTTTACAGGGGGACCAAATCGCCTCGCTTTACGATCTTCTGACGTTTAAAGACAAACCGGTGTCAGAGTCTATTGTGCCCAACAAATCGAATTTGAAGACCCGCACGGTGTCGAATACGGCTGTCGCGTCGTCCTCGCTTGGAAGAAGTGCTGGTGCCGGAATCCGTAGACATCATACCGCCCTTTCATAGACTCTCGTTCTGGCTATCGTCCTCTTCCAGTCCCCAATGATATGTATTTGCATCTTTCTTTCCTTGTGTGTCTGATCCTTGGATCTAGCAGGCCGGGTTGTCGTAGCTTTCTGCGTTTTCTTCTTGGGCATTGTACATACTTATTACTATTATTGTATATGATGGGCTATCCTCAACCTATCGTTTTTCTTGAATCTTCAGAATTGGAGTAGTGCTGTCCCACTGATGCATCTTGTGTGTGCTCGTTTCACTCTAACCGGTCACCATTCCATCGACTCGAGGACATGATTGATGCTGCAAGAGTCAATGGACTTGGCTTGTATGTTGCTGTCAGGCTTGTACCCCAACCACAACCATACTTTGGAATGACGAGCGCTTAGTATCCATATTCTGCCTCCAAGTCAAGGAACGTCTCGAATATAGGATAAAGCCCCAGAGGCTTTTGTACTTGGCGCCTAAAGCTCTTGTAAAGCTTTCAGCCTATTACTCAGACGCGATGAATTCGAATCAGTGATATAATGATGGGGGACATAGTAACACTTTAATACCACGCTACGGGCCCCTGTGCCCCTCGCCCACTACGCTGCGTCCGTCTCTGCACCGGAGAGGGTCCACCCTATAGGTGGCACACCCCCCCTGCGACCCGAAAGCCCAGATCCTCTGAGTCCCGTTTGAGACGACACGCGGGCGACGCGCACGGCGTAGTGTTCCTCCACTCCTTGCGGTGTCAGGCTTCCTTCCACTCAGCTCTGTAAGTACCGGACGCTCGCACAAGCGAAGCGACAAGTACGGTTCGGAGTGGTGAAGCTGTGGGGTAGATGTGATTTTAGTTGTTGAAGGAGCGACGCGACCCTCGGCGGGCGAGTATATGGTATATATGGTACTGTTCTGATGCGATGACGAACTAGACTGACGATTTGGGTTGGCACTATCCTTTCTCAGTGGAATCAGCGCCACATCCAATACGCACAAGCACATGACGAGGCAAGTTACCTAAATGCTATGTGACTGCGAGGGGATATGCATCCAAACCGGCCGAGATTCGAGGACCCACCTTATATCCCCGCTTTATATGAAAAC
>JABCKJ010000611.1:0-11128 GCA_018850815.1 Asterophora lycoperdoides
TTATAGTCGGCACTCTGGCAAAGGGATCCCCATTCTTGTTATCTTCGGATTCCCTTTGCCAGGTGCGTAGTATATTGGTTCCCTTACTGTACTAGCAATAAACTTCGGATTCCCTTGGCCAGTGTGACCCAGTCCGCTCCCGAAGGTCACCCTTACAGGTCCCGACCACCGACGAGGACTGCGAATTCATGAAAGACAAGAATTATAGTGAGGTCCTAGGCAGTATTATGTATGCGCAGATCGGCACCCGACCGGATCTGTCTTTCGCGGTTGCCACATTAAGCCATTTCACGTCAAACCCCGGGAAACCACACTGGCAGGCACTCACCCATGCCCTACAATATATAAAGGCAACACTCCACTATAGGCTACGCTACGGGGGAGCTGGTCACGACAATTACACCCCCCACGGCTACGTCGATTCCGATTTTGCTGCATGCACAGATACAAGACGTTCAATCACCGGCCACGTCTTCATTCAGGCAGGGGGACCTACTTGCTGGGGGTCCAAGTATCAGTCAACAGTCGCGACGTCTACCACAGAGGCCGAATACATGGCCATGTCACGCGCTGTCGAGCAGGTGCAGTGGATGTTTTCTTCCCTCGACGAGATCGGCTTCCCACAACCACGGCCAGCAGCAATCCGGGCCGACAACAACGGAGCAATATCGATTGCCGAAAACAAATGCAACCATAACCGAGTCAAGCACATCGATGTTAGGCACCATTTTATTCGCGAATGCGTAGAGGAGGGTGACGTCTCGTTTACCTACATCCCAAGCACCGAAAACGTTGCTGACCTATTCACCAAGCCCCTCCCGAGGCCCGCGCATTGTGAGCATTGCATTGCGCTGCACCTCTGCGAAGCCTAGCGTGTACGGCAAGTCCGGGGGAGTGTTAAAGGCAAGACTCGCGTACCACGCGCTGGATCACGTGGAACGTGCGTGACTTCACCACCATTCTGACCCGAGGGACCTCGACGGAAGGGCAGAGGCAAATCTGGTACTGTATAGTTCTTCTAGATATGGACAGACACGACCTACAGTACACCTCAGTCGTTTCCAGGCATACGACTGAGGTGTGTTGTTTATTTTACATATACTTCGACTGCGCCACTTACAGATCAGTAGCACATTTACAACAGGTACAATAAATATAGAGTCATTTCCAGGCATACGACTGAGCACGTTTACAACAGGTTATGGGCTCCGTTGCTCACAAGTAAAGCTCAGACCTTGCGAAACACTCCCGACCCCAAGACACTCAAACCCCAATCTGAATCTGAAAACTACGAACTGAGACAATATGTCTACACCTGCGTTGTTCCTACTACCGACTAACGAAAAGTTCGACGGATCGAACTGGCTTGAATGGAAGACGACCATCGTCAACGCCGCCAAGGCAAAAGGCCTTATGGGTTACCTTGATGGAACCATTAAAAAGCCGTCACCCCCGAATCCAGCAACCCCAGACCCCACAACCGCATATTGGGGCTCGTTATCCCCCACATTCGAGGAATGGCACCAGCGTGACGCCTATGCACAGGGTATGATTACCCTTAACATCGTTAATCCGATTGGCCAAGGCGTAAAAATGGATGGCACTGCAGCGCAGTGCTGGGCCTCGCTCTGCAACACACGAGACGCATGTACCGACTTAGGACTGATAGCAGCTGAAGAAAAATTAATGAGTATCAGATACTCCGAGGGGGCAGATATGGAGAAGCACATTGCTGACATGTGCGAGGCCTGGACAAAAGCAAACAACCAGGGAGCCGGTATCACCAACCAGAAATTCCGCACGTACCTGTTGAAATCAATGCCCACATCGTGGAGCGTCCTCGTCGGTTCGCTTCTTGCCGAGAAGACTTCCAACGCCATTATCATTCGACTCATGACCCACGCCATGCTTGTCAACCCCCCAACCACGGTTACCCCGGCCCTGTCAGCCCAGACCGGCAGTGGCAAGCGACCAGTACGCCACCCCGAATTGAAATGTACCAACCCGTCTTGTGGACGAATCGGCCATACTAAGGATCAGTGCTTCCGCCCTGGTGGCGGACTAGCTGGCCAGTATCCCGATTGGTGGAAGGGACCAAAGGCGAATACCCCCAACACGACTGCAGCCCTGCCAACCGCCAATTCCGCAACTATCATTAGTGCTACGAACTCAGCCGATGAGACATCATGGTACCTGGCGTTCTCCGCAACTGATCGCAGCAGTGATGGGCCCCTGGTTAGTTATGCCGATTCTGGAGCTAGCCGCCACTTCTTCGTGGACCGCGGAGATTTCGAGACATACGAACCTGTGCCCAGAGTGGACGATACGGGAACCACGGCGAGCGGCGGGGGATTCGAGATACTGGGGAAGGGTCGAGTTAGAAAATTTATCCAATTTCAAGGCGAGACAATCGAACTCACCTTCGAGGACGCGCTCCATGCCCCGAAACTCGATCACAACCTTCTCTCTATTGGGTGCCTGGCAAAGAAGGGATGCACGGTTACCTTTGACAGGAATGGGGCCATATTCCTTGACCCCGCAGGCCG
This sequence comes from Asterophora lycoperdoides, assembly GCA_018850815.1. Lineage (NCBI taxonomy): Eukaryota > Fungi > Basidiomycota > Agaricomycetes > Agaricales > Lyophyllaceae > Asterophora > Asterophora lycoperdoides. Next base: position 2,547 of record JABCKJ010000611.1, read on the forward strand.
GCCATTCATGCGTGGAGTATGCCACAATGACACCATGTACCGCTTAGACTTTCTGCAACGCCCTGCCGCAATGTCTGCCCGATCACTCCAACGAGCAACTGACATGGAAATGTGGCATCGCCGACTTGCCCATATCGGTGAAGGGACATTGGAAGATATGGTTCGCAAGGGTATGGTCGAGGGCTTGGTCATCACAAAGAAGGCAGTCAGTGGGAGGTGCGAGAGTTGCATCATGGGGAAACACGCATGGCAGCCCTTCGACATGGAGGTTACCCCTGAACTCAAACCCAATGAACGAGTATCCTTCGACCTCTGGGGGCCGGCGCGGGTCGCCACGACCGGGGGAAAGATCTATATGATGCTGGGGTGTTGTCAGGGCGGATCAGGGACAAAGGGATGGTTCCTGGCAGACAAGCAGATGGAAACCACCATCGTATGTCTAGAGACGTACCACGTGGAGTCTGAATGACAAACCGGGTTCAAGCTTCTCCGCATCTGGACAGACGGGGGACCCGAGTTCATCAACACTCGATGGTCCACGTACACTGCGAAGTTCGGCATTATCCATGAGACGACGGCGGCACACTCATCAGCGGCGAACGGCGTAGTTGAGAGGCAGAATCGTACCGTTCTGGATCGAGGATGGAGCATGCTCGACAATTCAGGACTCCCCGCGAAGTACTGGGGTGAGGCGATGGCCTGTGCCATATATATCGGGGACTTCTTGCCTAGCTCACGCCACCCAGGTCGCACACCCGCGGAGATCAGAACGGGGAGGAAGCCAGACGTGTCGCATCTGCGACCATTTGGGTGTGTCGTGTATGCGAAGGTCCCGAAGGAGGATGGCGGAAGCAAATTAGATGCACGATCAATCAAGGCAGTCCTGATTGGCTATTTTGGGCGTGGCGACTACAAACTCCTCGATCGATCAAACAGACGTATATTCCGATCACGTGATGTCATATTTGAGGAAGGTCAGGCCAAACGCACCCTCCAGCTGCTCGAGGACAATGAGCAGGGAGGAACCAATCTCGATGGCCTCTTGCCAGTCCATGATCCGTCTGCAGTCCTGACGCCACAGAATACCGAACCCCTGCAAGAGCCTGCACGACCTGCTGAGCCAGCACCGGAACCAGAATTGCGCTGTTCCAGCTGCACACGCACACAGACTGACACGGCAATTGCTGCGGAGGAAACGGAGGCAGCTGTCTGAGAGGCTGCAGGCCGAGGCCTCGATTGGGCATGCAACAACAAACGGTCGACCAACACCGCTCTGTCAGCTACCACCCCCGTCGATGTCGACACCTGGATCCCAAAGTCGTACCGGGAGGCCATGACCAGACCGGACCTCTGGAAGGCACCGATGGATGACGAGATGAATCGAATGTACGAGTGCAAGGTCTGGACACTGGTCGAGAGACCGGAGGGTGCAAGGACAATGGACTTTCGCATTAAAGTATGATGCGGATGGGAAAGTTGTTGGCAGGAAGGCGCGCCTGGTTGCCAAGGGTTTCTCGCAGATACCCGGGGTTGACTTCTTCGCAAGCTACGTGTCTGTAGTCCGGTACGAGTTGCTTCGCATCAACTTAGCGGTTGGTGCTTTCCTCGACTGGGAGATCTGGCAGATAGATTACTCGAGTGCCTACCTGAATGCGCCGAACCAGGTACCAATTTTGATGGAACAGCCAGAGGGGTATGAGAAGACCAGGGGACAGGTCTTCAGGATGGAGTTGGCCGCAGGGAGGAAGGTGGAAGGCAATGAGGCTGAGGTGTACCGGGCAGGCAGGGAGGAGATGGGGCATAACTGGGACGAGGGTGACACAAAGGGGATTGTGGTGCTGGTGGATAAGGTGCTGTACAGCACGATGGATGGTGCGTACAACTGGTGGAAGGCTCTGGATGAGGACATGGCACATATCGGGTACCGTAGGTCGAGGGCTGCCCCGTCAGTGAGGGTTATTGCGCGCCGGGACGGGGGCACCACGGTTACGAGCACCTACACGGATGACACATCTGGGATGTCCTCTTTGCAGGCCGAGGCTGACCTCGCTGTGGCCGAGCTGGGAGAGCGATACAGAATCAAGAAGCTCGGCGACATCAAGTTCGTACTGGGCATTCGTGTTGTACGTGACCGACAACAGTGCCTACTTACTATGGACCAGGAGGAATACTTGAAACGTGTCCTCGACAAGTACCGGATGGCCGACTGCACTCCCAAATACATGCCACTCCCAGCCGGCGTAGTCCTCAACCGCTCCCAGATCCCGACCACCGATGAGGACCGCGAATTCATGAAAGACAAGAATTATAGCGAGGTCCTAGGCAGTATTATGTATGCGCAGATTGGCACCCGACCGGATCTGTCTTTCGCGGTCGCCACCCGTTTCACGTCGAACCCTGGGAAACCACACTGGCAGGCACTCACCCACGTCCTACAATATATAAAGGCAACACTCCACTATAGGCTACGCTACGGAGGAGCTGGTTATGACAATTACACCCCCCACGGCTACGTCGATTCCGATTTTGCCGCATGCACAGATACAAGACGTTCAATCACCGGCCACGTCTTCATTCAGGCAGGGGATCCAAGTATCAGTCAACAGTCGCGACGTCTACCACAGAGGCCGAATACATGGCCATGTCACGCGCTGTCAAGCAGGCGCAGTGGATGTTTTCTTCCCTCGACGAGATCGGCTTCCCACAACCACGGCCAGCAGCAATCCAGGCTGACAACAACGGAGCAATATCAATTGCCGAAAACAAACGCAACCATAACCGAGTCAAGCACATCGATGTTAGGCACCATTTTATTCGCGAACGCGTAGAGGAGGGTGACGTCTCGTTTACCTACATCCCAAGCACTGAAAACGTTGCCAACCTATTCACCAAGCCCCTCCCGAGGCCCGCGCATCGTGAGCATTGCATTGCGCTGCGCCTCTGCGAAGCCTAGCGTGTACGGCGAGTCCGGGAGAGTGTTAAAGGTGAGACTCGCATACCACGCGCTGGATCACGTGGGACGTGCGTGACTTCACCACCATTCTGACCCGAGGGACCGCAACGGAAGGGTGGAGGCAAATCTGGTACTGTATAGTTCTTCTAGATATGGACAGACACGACCTACAGTACACCTCAGTTGTTTCCAGGCATATGACTGAGGTGTGTTGTTTATTTTACATATACTTTGACTGACTGCGCCACTTACAGATCAGTAGCACGTTTACAACAGGTACAATAAATATAGAGTCGTTTCCAGGCATACGACTGAGCACGTTTACAACATTGCTTGAGCATCTTGAGTTCCAAGGCCCTCGCGATATGCATCCATCCACAGGTGAATGCGATGCATCCATAACCAGATTGTTTTGAGTTCCACTGAGGCCAACGCGAGTGGCATATTTTCCTTCGAAGTCTATTGTTTGCGCAAGTATCTCTTCACCGCGCCCCAAAAGAATTCAATAAAATTGAGTTCGCAATGGAACTTTGGGAGGACAATGCAGATGTGTCCTGCGGCTTCGATGACTTCTTGAACAAGGGAGTGTTGTTCCATGAAATCCGGCTGGCGTGACATGATTCGTCGGCAGCAGCACGAGGTGGCGCCACTCTCGCATTTGGACTTGCATGTGCCGCGGATTCCTCGAGTGTCGATTTCACGCTCATTCAGAACATGGCGAAGGCCTTTCGGTAGACCAGGAACATTGGGGTGATCCCGCAGCTCTCCGTTTCATAAATTTCAGGCTTGGGGGCATATTGGACTTCACGACACTACAGTTGCGGACAAACAAACACGACAACTCTGTTCGACGAATTTTACCACTTGCCTCAAACACTCGGAGGCTTCGAAAACACTCGGAATAGGTAGTTTAGCAATGGATGAGATGGGTTCTATGAGCCAAATTTTGATTACTACAATTTTGGGAATTGGCAACCCAAAATTTTGGCCACCGACAAAAAGTGCACAACGCATCTGGGACAAGGCAGAATCGAAAGCTCTCGATAAGCTGAGCTCGACTGTGTACAAAAAAAAACTGAATTTGATTCTGACTGGAGAGCTAAAAAAAAAAACGTAGATAATCAGGCCAGGTACTCTCTTCGACCCCCTAAGCCTTACTATGCCTCGTGGGCGTCCTCCAAAGCGTTCTCGAAACATTTCGGGACTTCGAAACCATGCTCCCCAGCCCAATAATACTGTCTCGAGCAACGAAGATGCAAATCACTTACTCAGTGCCATTGGCAGCCTCAGTGACTCCAGTGACTCCGCCGAGCCAGATCCCGATTTGACGTGGGATTGAATTCTCACGAAAAAAGCAGACACTGAGGCCAGGGATGAAGGGATGCGCGAGGATGAGGGTCAGGAAGGTACACCAGTATCAGATTCAGACGATGAGGAAGAGGAAGAGGAAACAGGTGCCGAGGGTGATGATGATTCTGATGATGAGCAGTGCGGGGATGCCTGTTGGGAAGCTGAGGGCCTGTTGGAGAACATGGTGAACTTGGCAGTCAAGAATGGTGATGATCTCTGTGATGAGGACTGGCTGCCTGCAGTTCTTTGGCAGCAGAAAAATCTCAAACGACGTGAGTATCCCTTATGCGCCCAATGCTGCACCAGTTCTGATTGTGTCATGTGGCTGCAGCTCGACCCAAACAATATAAAAAAGGCCCCGATGTCATGAGCAAGAGTGATCGGACTCAGCGTTGATACAGAAAAGCGATGAGGACACAGAGCAAGCTTGATGCATTCGGATTCACGAAGGTGGCTCACTCGACCCCTGCGATCAACGGTGACCAAAGCAACAGTGACATATACAAGACATCCAGAAATGATGGAGCAGCTGAAGTCATCGGTGGCATTTCCAGCACAGACCTGCAGGCTTCTCCAACCATTAGCCAGGAAAGCATTGATGACAAAATTCCGCTGGCAGATCCTGTCACCAGTGAAGATGCAGAGTTTGGTGTTGAGCAGGAGGATCCGGAGGAGGCATGGGAGAATGAAGTCAGCATGGCTGTTGGTTTACTGCCAAAGGATGTCAAGAACTGGGCAGCGCTGCGAGAACAGATCCAATCCGACCAAAAGAGGGGTGCAAAAACCTTGCCGCTGTCAAAGATGAACCAGCTGGCTGTGCTTCGCAGCTTTGCAACACTCATTTTAAAGGGTATGGGTTGCGTTGACGCCAGCAGAGAGATCGTGCATGCATGGAGTGAGGGGAAAGGTGTGCACTTTGCACGGAAGGTTTGAGCACTCGCTCGTCACTATCAGGTCTTTGAGCAGCTTCCAGAGGAGAAGAGAGGTGGGGCACGGAAAGCGTGAACATTGCTCGCTGATGAACATGTCAAAAAGACGGCGAGAGACTGGCTTGCTGATCAGGAGAGTGGGCAGGCCACCCCTCGTTGGTTCCAGAAGGCGCTCAACAACAAGATCCTCCCTGGGATGCTTGTCACCCTTTGAAAACCTCTCAGTGAGTGTACCACTAGACGCTGGCTGCTTTGTTTGGGATGGAGACTGAAGATGATATGCAAAGGTATCGATATGGATGGCCACAAGCATGAGAATGTAGTGGAGTATCAGCAAAAGGAGTTTCTGCCAAAAATGAAGGAGTACGAGCGACGAATGGCAAAATACGAGGACTCAGAGCTTAAAAGGGTGTCACCACAGCTTGAGAATGGAGAGAAGGAGATCATCCCACTTTTTCAAGACGAGTTCTGCTTTACTGTAAATGATTACAAGGCCACAGCTTGGTATGTTGGTCTTCTTCTGGATGGCTCACACAGTAATATTAATCACACATTTCCTGTCAGGCTTAGGGAAGGACAGACAATTCTGCAGAAGAAAGGTCATGGTCACCTTATTCATATCTCAGAATTCATTTCCCCGGAAACAGGGCGACTCATTCATCTGGATGCCGATGGTAATGTTCTCGATGAAGCACATAAAATCATATACCCTGGATGTCAAGCACTGTTCATTTTTGACCAGTCCTCTGCTCACCACCAGACGCTCTCAAGGCCTTCGAGATGAACAAATCTGATGGCGGCAAACAACACACTCAGCACAACACTGTCATCCCTGAGTCAAATCCTTTCCACGAGCATCGAGGCAAGAAACAATTGATGACACTCCCAGACAGACGACCTAAGGGCTTGAAACGGGTTCTTGAAGAGCATGGATTTGATGTGGGACATCTTCGCGCTAAGTGTTCACCAGTCTGTGCCATCGACAGTGCTGACTGCTATATGGCTCGAGTACTCAGTCAACAGGAAGATTTCAAGCATCAGAAGTCAATGCTTGAAAGTTTGATTGAAGAAAAGGGACACCTTTGTATGTTTCTTCCAAAATTTCACTGCGACCCATCGAGATGGTAAGTAAAATCATTTCTATTCATGCATACACTAATAAAAGCTTGTACAGTACTGGGGGTGGGCAAAATATCGCTACAGGGAACACGTTAAGAGTACCTTTGCAGAGGCAAAGGAGCTGGCAGTCAAATATCGTGACGAGTGTCCGCCGGAGGTTATTCGCAGGTTTATTAATCGGTCATGGCGCTTTGTCAGCGCATATCGCATGGGATTGACTGGAAAAGCTGCGGCATGGGCTGTACGCAGGCAGAAGGGTCACCGCCAAGTCTCAGAAAGTGCGATGATGTCCATAGAGGCAATTCTTAACTAAATTTATGTCAAAAATCTGACCGAAAATTTTGGCCACCACAAAAAATCGCCGGAAAAAGATGAGGAGTGCATTTTTGAACATTTTTCATATGTTTGAGCTCAAATCCAGTGTCAGATTTTTGTGAAATCTTACAGATCACAAGTTATTGGAGTTGTGGTGTTTGTTTGTCTGCAACTGTAGGTAAGTATTGGCGAATTTTTTACAGTAATCGAACAGACCGTAAAGCTGTGTATATAAAGCCCTTCAGAGACCTTTCGCCATCACTGCCAGTCCACAGTCCAATGTCTTCCTCTCTGCTTGTCACTAATATCGCATCCAAAAAGGCGCTGGAGAGTAATGTCAAGCCCGACCATTGGGACGATGCTCGTGGCTCAGGATTCAATAATCCCTGGCCTAGTTGGCGATTCCATAATATCAAAGATACTCTAAGTGTACGTTCCATTCCCTTGAATTCAGCTCGGGTGCTTACAATACAAGCATAGCTCGTGTCGACATTGTCATCGTTGCCGAAAGTCTCAAAGGATGTCACCAAACTCATTACTATCCGCACACCAACCTGGAGTGCTGTCGAAGCAAAGGCAAATGACAAAATCACATCAACGTGGCTGGGGCATGCGTGCTTCCTAGTCGAACTACCCTTGCGTTCCGATTTGGGTGCACGGGGAGTGAGAATTCTATTCGATTCCGTATTCAGCGACCGGTGCTCACCCAGCCAGTGGATCGGTCCAAAGCGGTTCACGCATTTGTCTTGTCTCCACTGCATATTGGCTACCTGTTCCTACCTTTTTTCTTCAGCACCACCGTGTAAGATTGAAGATATACCCGAAGTTGACGCTATTGTTATTTCGGCAAGTGTGTCTCTCTCAATGGCCTGAACACTCAGTTCTGACTTGACACTAGCATAATCATTATGACCACCTCGATACACACACGATCCGGACTCTGTCCAAACGCGCCCGTATGCCCCACTTCTTCGCCCCGCTCAGGAATGGCTCGTGTTTCAAGTCCATGGACATCTCCGACACCCACGTCCACATGATGGACTGGTGGGACTCGAAGCGCGTCGAGGTCACCGTGCAGCAACATAAGGTTACTGTCGACATTACATGCACGCCCGCACAGCACTTTACTGGCCGGTCATTATTCGACCGTTTCAAGACGCTCTGGGCCAGCTGGGTCGTGGAGGAGATACCCAATTCTTCATCTACCGACACGGCTGCGCGCCCCGCCGTCAAGGTCTTCTTCGGTGGTGATACGGGATACCGTGCGGTCATGGACGGACAAGACGAGGATACCCTCCCGGTCTGTCCGGTGTTCAAGGAGATCGGGGAGCGCTTTGGCGGGTTTGACTTTGCAATGATTCCAATTGGGTAAGGGCGCATGAGTGCAGATTGAGCGAGACTGACTGTCTGTTTGTAGGGCGTATAAGCCACGTCAATACATGTCCCCGATACACTGCGCGCCACAGGACAGCATAAGGCTGTTCAAGGATATCCGCGCAAAGAAGGCACTTGGGATGCACTGGGCGTATGTGTACTCTTTTCTTTTCCTTGTCGTCTTGCTCACATGGTTTCTTCGTCCAGGACGTGGGTGTTGACCTCCGAGGACGTTTTTGAGCCCCCCAAGCGGCTGGCTGAAGAATGCAAGAAGATTGGGATCAAGGATGACACGTTTGGCATCTGTGAAATAGGAGAGACGATGTTCTTTTGACGCGCTCGAACTTGGAAATTTTAGTACCATAAGTTGTCATACTTAATCTATGTGATTCCCGCGTAATCCCGAGCTTACTTCTCTAGAAATGTCTAGTTGTGCAGACGAGCTTATGACCCGTGCCTTCGGCACGGCACTCGCAAGCTCGGCCATGCCTCCAGCCCGGTGTCTCCAGCTCGTTGGGGGCTCCGCCCCCAAACCCCTGGCT